>JANQBS010000070.1:0-179925 GCA_033085395.1 Xanthoparmelia taractica | reverse complement strand
TTTATTAAAAACTCAATGGGAGTATGGGATATTTCATACCTTTCGATATGATATTCGAAAAACTCGTCCCATACCATTAAATATATCACACCTTTCCGACCCGTACTTTAAGCTATTAAAGATATAAAGATATTCTCGATTATTGTTAAAGTTAATATAATAAATTAAGTTATCGCGCTTCTTAAAGCGCAGTTCGAGCTTATATAGTCGATTATTCTTATTTTACGAAGATACTTTATTACTTATAGAAGACTTTCTAATGTGAGCGAGTATATTTCTTTATTAATCGTTAACTTCGTAGATCTTAAATAAACGTATCTTAAAATTCTATAATATCTTTATTAAGATAATATAATAGCTAAAATCTTCTATAAGTAATATATTTAAGTATTTAGTACTTCGATAGCTAATACGATTACTTTAATAAATAAAGCGGCTAATAATTATAAGAGCACGTCTAATACGATATTAGATTTATTAATCTTATACTTAATCATGAGATTAAAATACGATAAGTATTGCGAAGTATAAATTAAGCGTAAGTTAAGCTTATTAGTTATTAATAATATTATATTAATTTACTTCGAGATTAATATCGAAGCTAAATAATTAATATAAATAATTATAAGAGGCTTTTTAATCGACTCGATTATATATCGAATCTTTTTCACGATTTAGATAAGATTAGCTATCTTTAGCTTAATCGATTAATAATTTTTTTCTATTTAATTTAATATTTTAATAAGAAATATAATAAGTTAAATTAATATTTTAAGAAAAGCTTTAATAAGCTTTTCTTTTACGTAATAAATCATCGTCGTAAAGTCGTATATCTTAAAGATATCTAGGTCGATTATTAGTTATCTCTTTATATCGAAGTATATTAGAAAGATTAGATTAATAAAAGCACTCTTAACGTTATTAAAAGTCTTAAGTTCTTATTTCGTTAATACGTAAATTAATTTATAAGATTATTACTTATAAGAATATCTCTTAATATTCTTTAATAAAGAGCTAATAAGCTTTATTTTACGCTATTATAAAGCGTGCGTTCGCTAAGCATATTAAAAAATAAATAATCGTAGCTAATTAATTAAGTCTAAGAAGATTTCTAACTCTCGTAAGATATTAGAAAAAATAAACGTATTAATTATTATTAGCTTCTCTTTAGAAGTAGATATCTCGAGTTAGTTAATTCTTTATCTTAATAGAATAATTAATAAATAATTTAAGAATAATTTTTTAGAATTAAGATTTATATGCTTCTAGCGATATAGCGTAAAGAGTTATCGTAAGTGCGAGAGATACTTCTTTAAGATCCTTAAAAAAGTAATTATATCGTTTATATATATCTTAGTAAAGTATCTAAACGGGCGAAGTATCTAATTTATTTAACGTTACACGTATAAGAACGATTCTTTATATCTTATAAGTACTATATTCGATTATTTCTAACCGCGATAAGATACTATAATAAGCTTTAATCTATTCGCGAGTCGAATTATAAATTAATAAAATTATTCGACTATATCGTAAATTGAGATATATAAATAATTAGCTATTATAGTAATAATTTTCGACTATAATGAGAATAAATAATTATTATTCTTAATTATTTAATTTAGAGCTCGAATATTAATAATTACTCGATTCTTCTTCACTTCGTTAATTTCACGTTATATTATAAAGTAGAGATAGCTAAACGAAATAGACTAAGTAGATTAAATTATCTTATCTTATTAATATAGCTTATCGAACGTTTCGTTAATAACTTTTTTATTCTTTTAATTAATAAGATATATTCTAATAAACTTAGAGTCTACGAAAGACTTTAAAAATATTAATATTTATTCTTCTTTCGAGATATCGATCGTGATATTTTAATCTATTTAGATCTTAGAGAAGTTATCGATTATAGCTACTATAATAATAGTAATCTAGAGTGTGTCGTAGATTATAACGTTATTATATATAATATATTTTAGTATCGAATCTATAATTATCGTAGAGATAGAAGATAAGTTAAAGAAAGTTAGATTAATTTTAGAAGAAGCTACTTTATAATAGTCTATCGAAGCTTCGCCATAGTCGTATAAGCTACTACGATAAGTATAATATTCTTACGTAGAGTCTTTTTTTAAGAGCTAGTGTTATTAGCGATAAGCGAAGTATATATTAATACTATTATATAAGTATCTTTTTACTTATACTTAATAATCGAATTAAAATATATCTTATAAGATAATAATATTAGTACGTTATATACGTTAAAGACTTAAATAAATAATATAAAGAAGTTAATTAGATGGGCTAATATTTCTTCTTTTAATTTAAGATTCTAAAAGTATTCGAGCTCGAAGAGAAAGTCTCTATTACTAAAAATACTATCGTTATATATTATCGATATCTTAATCGTAAAATAAGTCGATATTATAATAATTAATTTTATCTTTATTATTCGCTTAATATAAACTTATAGATATACTTATATCTCGATTAAAGCGAGAAGACTCTAATAAACTTTAATTCGAATAATCTTCGAATTATAATTAATCGATATCTTCTACAACTTAAGAATATTATTATCTATAAATAGATTAATCTTTAAATTATCAACTATATAAATCTTTATAACGATAATATTAATCGCTACTTAATCGTTAATAGTATTATAAATATATATTTCGACTTCGATATACTTATTAATACGAATAATTTTATAATCTACTTCGCGAATAGAGATTAAAGAAAATATCTTTCTAATTGTAATATTTAATAATATCTTCTTAAGATAGATTCGATTAATTAGTATCACGAAATAGTTATTATCTAAATAAATCTTAGTTTACTCGTCGAATACATATAAATAGCTAATATCGAATTAATTAACTTTTAGCGTAGCGTACTTTTAGTCGCGAAAATCGAATCTCGATAATTTAAACTTATTCGATAAAATTTTAAATCTAACTATTATAAGAGTAGCGAAGTTAATTTTTATTAAACTTATAATACTTATAATAAACTCTCTACTAGAGTTAGATATAATTGGAAAAAGCTTTCTATTAGAGTTAGACGCGATTGGAAAAAGTTTTTTACTAGAGTTAAATGCGATTGAGAAAAGCCTTCAATATCGATTTTTAAGGTATCGAAATAGCTTATTTCTAGACGAGAAAATAGTCTTATATTTAAAATATAAGTGATCGATATTCTTAGAAGTAGAGATAAAGTTAATATTCGATATCTTCTGCGAAATATTATTATACTACGAGTTCTCAAGATAATCGTAAGGGTTTTCTTCGTGATCTTTATATACCGTATCTTTCGATATAGAGATAATATAATACTGCTAGTATTTAGCTAACTACTCGTACTCGTTATCGAAGCCTTTCGTAATATTCTTAGCTATAATATAATACACTTATCTTAGTCGATTATTTTAAAAATAACTATATTAGTTCTAGATTATAGCGATAAATGTAAATCTAACGCGTTTACGAGACTAAAAGTAATTTATAAACGCTATAATAAAGTCGATAGACTTAAGCGCTATTCTTAGTCTTTTATTTAATATTATTATTATAATACTTAATAAATCGAATTATTTAAATAACGGGAATAGAAATAAGAGTTCGCTTAATAGCTTAATCGAAGATTCGACTAATTATTAGAGCGATTAAAAGAATTATTATATTAATTATCTTATACTTAATTAAGTCTACTTTCGTTAAAAAAACGTAAAAATTAATTACTCTAATAAAGACTTTTATTAGGTCGATATCTACTAGCGTAAGTCTATTAAGTATACTTATATTCGTCGATATTAATAAGATATATACTTAACGTAATATTTTTATTCGAGCGCTTAATGTTACGACGTAGCTTTAAGTTAATATTACGGGTCGGAAAGGTGTGATATATTTGATGGTATGGAACGAGTTTTTCGAATACCATATCGAAAGGTATAGGATATCCCATACTCTCATTAGGTTTTTGATAAATATATTACGTAATATTTTTCTATATTCTAAAAATACTTAAAAAGCTTAAGCGAACGCTTATATAATTATAAAATTCTATAAATAGATTAAAAAGATATAATTTTTTAAAAAAAGTTGAAAAAAAGTTAAAAACGACTATGTTCAACAGATACCACACCTTTCCGACCCGTAGTTAATATTATTAAAAATAAGATTAAGCTAATTCTTAAGATTTATATTAGTATTCTTTATTAATCGAATAATTTTTTACGCGTACTTACGTAACTTATAACGTAATAAGATATTCTTTATCGAATATTGCTCTCGTAATATAATATCGAATATTATCGTAGATAATTTCTTAAAGCGAGCTTTTAGCAATCTCACTTACTCGTTAACTTTATTTTTAAGTTAAGTAATTCGCTTCTCGATATCTAATAGCTTCGCTATTTATTATTTAAGAGCGATATCTTATAAGCTTATTTATAGATTACTTCGAACGAGTTCGATATTCTTTATTATTATTATCTCTTTTACTCGCTTTATAAAGAAATAAATATCTTAAAAATAAGTCTTCTTATCGACGTGCTCGAGAGCGATACTCGTGTTAATCGACTTTTTATTATATATTAAATTAAAGAATTCTATCACGAGAAACGCACTTGCCAAGCAATCAAGAAATTAGCTAAGGCAAGTGCTTGGCAGACTAGATAGAATTTTCCAACTTAAAATAATCAAGACTTACACACACTACGGACTAAATACACTCTTTGCTATTATAGTATAGTAGTAACGCTCAAATAGCTATTATTAGCTATTCTAGGAGATTCTCTATTATTACTCTATTATTACTTAATTAGTATTTGTATATTCGTTGAGATAATCCTTCTCTTCTTCGCGAAGAATTATATTCTATCTAATAAAATCCGCATATAAAATTATCGGAATTTTTACCCGGTTGAAATCTCACTAAGTTCGTTATTAAACTTATCTTTCTCACACTTACTATCATTACTATTATTGCTATTGCTCACTTATTATTGCTATATTATTATATTGCTACTATTATAGATATCTGCCGCCCCTTTTAAGCTGCTTACCTTACTATTCTTACTACTATAAAAGAGAAGAAATACTATACTATTTGATTATATATATCTTTATTGATATAATACTATCTCTTCGTTATTAAGAAGACTACTATTATTCTATTTTCATTATCAAGAAGACTATTATTATTCTATCTCCGTTATAGACTACTATTATTCTAGCTCCGTTAGCTCTAAATCCTATCTCTCGAAATATCGTTATCTTAATCTTTTAAATAGACGAATTTCTACACTTCGAGCGCGCTTTTATTAGTCTTATTATCGATGATATCAAGTAATTTATTACCGATATCGTTAAGACTAATTTTAGGCCTTCAGAGATTACAAGAGAAGTAGCTTTATTAGTTCGTAACGCACGTGTAAGAGCTCGTTTTATATCTATTAAGTTATTAAACTAATTTACTAGCTAAGCACTTAATCGATCGATTTTTAAGACTACTTTAATTAGATTTAAGGTTAATATTTAGCTATTAAGAAGACTAAGAGTACGGGTCGGAAAGGTATGGTATCTATTGAACATAGTCGTTTTTAACTTTTTTTTAACTTTTTTTAAAAAATTATATCTTTTTAATCTATTTATAGAATTTTATAATTACATAAGCGTTCGCTTAAGCTTTTTACGTATTCTTAGAATATAGAAAAATATTACGTAATATATTTATTAAAAACTCAATGAAAGTATGGGATATCTTATATCTTTCGATATGGTATTCGAAAAACTAGTCTCATATCATCAAATATATCATATCTTTCCGACTCGTATAAGAGAGATAAAACGACTCTTAAGAAGTTTACTTAGATCTCGTAATAATCGAGTTTAGACGTAAATAAATACTAATTAAATAGACGAAGACGTACGAGTCGGAAAGGTGTGGTATATTTAATGGTATGGGACTAGTTTTTCGAATATTATATCGAAAGATATAGAATATCCTATACTCCCATTGAGTTTTTAATAAATATATTACGTAATATTTTTTTATATTCTAAATATACGTAAAAAGCTTAAGCGAACGCTTATATAATTATAAAATTCTATAAATAGATTAAAAAGATATAATTTTTTAAAAAAAGTTGAATAAAAGTTAAAAACGACTATGTTCAACAGATACCACACCTTTCCGACCCGTACGAAGACGATTATTATATCTCGAGAGATTTCGTATACTCTCTCGATATCTTTTATAAACGTCTAAATCTAATAGATAATACGAATAAAATTTAAAATAAATAAAACGATAGTTGAGATAACGATAGTATTCGAAGAAGTAGAAGTAATGACAATATCTTTCGAAGTAGCTATACTTAATAAAGTTACGATATCTACTTATAGAAGACTAATGTAATAGATTGAAAATCGAAGAATAATAGTAGTAGTGCTTTAGTTAAAAAGTCTGTTGATAACGAATCTAATGCTATAAGTATAGCGTTAATATTCAATAATTAAATAATATAGAGCAATAATATAATAAGGCGTTGCTATTAATTTACTATGTGCAAGTAATAAGTAAGTGAGAAGATAATATATTTCTATAAAGAACTCGAAGAATAAGTACCTGCTGTAGTCTTGCGCTACTACTAATGTATCCTAGTCTCCTCAATTCCTTCTTTAATAAGAAAGTCGCCTTCGAAAGACTTTCTCAGACTCGTAATAGAAAGTAGATAAAATAAGATAATATTATTATCTTTTATATATTTAAGAATCTCTCTTATAAGATAACTATTATAGTAATTAAATAGAAGTATTTTATCGATATTTCTTGAAAAGTTATTTTCGTCGAATTTTCTTCGAGTTAGTATAATTAGTACGATTTAGTCTAATTAGCCTTATTCGTCTATATTAGTAAAATGTAATTAAGTTAGTAATTACTCGAAAATTTAGTAAATAGAGTTGCTATTAGTACAATTAGCACGATTTATATAAAGCCCGAAGGGTTCTTAGTATATCTGTTCAAATAGAGGTAATTACGCAATAAGCGATAACAACTCGGTGACTTTTTGACTCTATAGCGCAGTAATATAAGGGCTAGGTGCCTCGCATAGCCCTAACAATTTAGCAAGTGAAATAGTCTTAAAATCTATACGTAAAGTTCTCGTAAGGCTCGTAATAGTCCTAATAATACTCTATAATACTAAGTTTATTACGCATTACTTCGAGCATTACTTCGAGTATTATTCTCGCGAGAATATAAATTATAACTTACGACTTCGAGATTTATTTCGAGGTAACGTTGAGAATCGTCGCTATATATCGCTATCGAATCTCGTCGTCGATTATAAAAAAGAATATATAAGACTAAATATAGAACTAAGTCACGTAACTAATATTAATAGTAAGTAATATTTACTAACTATATTAAAATCGTGCTAATAGTAAAGTTAAAGTTATTAACTTATCGAATTCTACGAAAATCGTATTAAAAGTTATTAGATTTACTAACTATACTAAAAGCGTAATTTTCATAGAATTCGTTAAGTTTATAATTTTAAAATTAATAGCACGATTTTAGAAATATCGATAGTCTCTTCGCGTTTTTTATACGTCTATTCTTTATAAAATAATTAAAATACTTAATTCAAATCTTATATAGATTATTATTTAGGTATTTAATATCGTTAATACTCTAGAAAGTATCGAGATTAAGACTATTTTAAGATTAGTTATTAAGATATTATTTTCTAAGTAAAATTAATATAAGAAAAAGCGTGTAGTTTAAATTACTAATACACTTAACTAATATAATATATTCTCTATTATTCGTATTCGTTTAATAGAGTGAAAGTCTATACTTTTTTATAATAACTTATTAACTCTTTTCTACTTTAATTTAAAAGCTAGTCTTATATATATTATAAATATTCTTTATTTCTACTTTAAACTCTTAATAAACGTCTTAGAAACATTAAAATTAATCTATAATTTTCTCTAACTTATACGTATTCTTTTATTAAGATATAAGAGATTTTTATTTACGTATTTTATATTAAGAATAACGCTTTAAGAATCGTATTAATTAAGAATTATTTACTTATCTAGATAAATTAGAGCGCTCGCGAAGAATAAAATTTATAGCTCTTATAATTATCGAATAACGATAAGATATTCTTAATTTATTAAGTCGTTATATATATTAATAAAGAGTGTATTCTTTATAATCTATAAGAATATAAGAGTAACTATCTTTAAGACTTATCTTATTGTAGTAACTTAGAAGCTAATAATAGGGCACATTAAATTCAACAGTCAATCGAGTAATTTTAGCCTTTAGTTCGGGCGCAATAGTGGCCAAGGCCTCTTGAATACGTAATTGAATCACGGCATATGAATCAGACATGTTATAATTGTGATAGATAGATGTGGGATGGGTGGGTCAAACAATCAAAAAAATTGATATTGGGGTGGCATCTGCACTAAGATGGCCCATACTAAGTGTAGCGTGTTCCCATACGATTATGGGATGAAGTGCATTGATATTTTCCAATACTTATTCGATTGTGAGATTGTGGTGATACAGTTGCCGAGGGGAAGCCGCGAAAGTCCCTTGGCAACTTGGCAGTCCTCCGGCATGCGCTAAACATGACATTGGCTGAGATAGAAGCATCCTTCTCCTGCTTGGCAACCTATCTTAACCTTTCCCCATCGTCCGAGGGCCTTGGCAGCTGCCCTCAAGCTGCTCACTATTACACCTCCACACGAATGACATGGTTTCTTTCGATTGGAGCGACGAGCCAAGACGGTGTGGACAAGATGGATGCGCCGCGCGATCCTGATCTCCCTCCGCGATACGACGATTGTGGCAGTGGGGACGATTATCCCTCTGAAGACGAATTATCCGACCGTGACCTGGACATATTGAACACTGATTACCGCCTGCAAACAGACCTCACTTTCCATCCCACCTTCCAGTCGCATAGTCAGCCATACACTTCCTCCATTCCGCCAAGGTTGCAAAAGAACAGCAACTCCGCGGACGATATCCACGCTCTATCCGAGAAATACCCGCGCAATATACATGATTGGAACAGGGGGTCACCGGTGCCTCCTCGGACTACTTCGCTGCATAAAACAGACATGTACAACGGTGGCTTAAGAAATACTGGCTACGGAATACCCCAGCATGATGCTCAGGCCTATCAATCATATCAAAAGCGACGGCCTCTCATTGACCTCATTCGCAATGAATGGAAAACAAGTCCGTACAAGAAATCCTCATCCTCATCTTCTCCTGGATCACCAAGTTACTCTTCTCCCAATTGGATACAAGTATGCTCAGCACCACGAGTCCGGCGATATATGCTCCTTCTGCTCATGCTGCTGAGCTTGACATTGGGGAATTGGCATTATTGGGCAGGCCCCACATGGAATGAGCACCGGCTGCTAAGCGAATCATTGAATGAACGGATGAAGACAGGTGTGGGATGGTTCGGAGAGAACACAAGGCCAGAGTTCCTGGACATGGTACAGGTGAAGACGCTAAATCAAGCTCTTATTCCGGCAAGAGAAGACCGGAAGAGGTTGATTGTCATCGGAGATGTGCATGGCTGCAGTGATGAACGTAAGTTTCCCAATCAGCCTTCTTGGCCAGCTATAAGGAAGATCATGTAATTGATGCGCGTCTATAACAGTGGAGAATCTGCTGGCAGAAGTGCAATACGAAGCGAGGACCGACCATCTGGTCTTCGCCGGCGACTTCATTTCGAAGGGCCCGTCTTCTTCAGCAGTTATCGATCTTGCTATGTCAGCTCATGCCTCTTGTGTTCGCGGCAACCACGAAGACCGCGTTCTCCTAACCTACCGTGATCTTTATTCTCATCGTTTGACCCAAGAGCAACAAAAGGGCAGAAAGACGCCATCACCGCCCGCAGCTGGAATGCCTGAAGACATGGGGCAGAACGACGGCGAAGACGAGGATGAGACTTTACAAGAGGAACCGCATGGCGATGCCGTTGATCGGCGGCTGGCCGAATCGTTCACGAAGAGGCAGATTGATTACATGGCTTCTTGCCCTGTGATACTAGACATAGGCCAAATCAAAGGCCTAGGCGATGTCCACGTTGTGCACGCTGGTCTAGTACCCGGTGTGCGTTTGGAAAGACAAGATCCCCTGGGGGTGATGCATATGAGGACAATCGATCTTGACACACACGTTCCGAGCAGCAGCGCAAAGGGAATGCCGTGGTTCAAAGTATGTATTTCTTGAATCTATCGGCTCTTCACCACTCCATTTTCGATTGCACATCTTGGATGCTAACGGCGCTCCTAGCTATGGAACAAGTACCAGTCTCTTATCCCTTCACATCGACGTTCCACTGTCATCTATGGCCACGACTCCCGCCGCGGCCTACAGATTCAGAAATACAGCAAAGGGCTTGACACCGGCTGTGTCAGAGGTGGGCAGCTGTCAGCACTTATCATCGACAACGACGTAGTGGCAAAGGAGCCTGTTGTTATAAGTGTACAGTGTAAAGATTACCGGGAGCCTGAGGAACGAAAGGAGGCCAAGAAATGAGAAAGTGGGTACATATTTGAGAAACCGTCATAACTGTGGATGTTGGACATTTCAGGGCAAGACACATCGGTAAATATGCTTCTCAGGTTGCTTGCAAGCAACCTGATAACACAGTCATCGGCGTTTCCTAATATGGGTCCTGTCACCAAGCAATTGACTTCATGGACCCTATACCTACGCATGTCCTGAAAGGATTCAACCGTGACTCAAAGATTGAGATAAAGAGCTTCCGCTACAATGATCAATAGTTCATCGACCAAGAGGTATTGATTTGAGAACATTGGATGTTTTCATGGTCTCACAGCGTTCACCAGAGCATCTCCATGAATGCTTCATCTTGATGCTTTCAGATGTAGCTCTCAGCATTCGGTCAAATCTGCTTAGGCCCTGAGTCCTTGCATCATGTTATGGATGGTATCAATGACAACTGGAAAGATGCTTCCCACACTATCAACTATCAAACCCTCGAAGTGTCTCATCGCCTCCTCCTCACTCATCTCTAGATGGAATCTCTCTCTCACCTTCTCCACCACCCTTCCCGGCTCCACTTTGATATCTGGAATGTTTGCATCCACCATCAGGCTAAAAAGATTCAGAATAAGATTGCTCGATTTCCGTAACGTCGTATAAGCAGTAAAGCAGTACGATTTAAAGGCGGCATAGTGTGGAGAGGTGGAGCTACCCATACCCTCAACCATTTCCTTACAAAGCTTCATCTGCGGTGCAAAAGGTTTGGGGTCGCGGCCCAGTATGTAGCCGAAATCAGCATGGAAGAAGTGTCCGGATGGCGCGAGAAGGAGGTTGTCCAGATGGCGGTCTCCCACACCCAAAAGATAAGTGATCACGCAATAGCCTGCACAGGACTTCACGTAGGTGTCCATGGCCGATGGCCGCACACCCAGATCGGCAGTGGTGTCGGGATTATTAGCGCGCAGATAGGCAAGAATACTGCCTTTATACTTCGCGGAAGCCGCGGCCAAGCTCATAGACGGTATGAATTGGATAGCTCCAGCGTTAGCACTAGTGGCTAAAATGCGATATGGTGAGAGCTTGAGGTCAAGGTTTTCTTTTCTTAGGAGACGATCCATCAAGGAGATAATCTGTATTACGAGCTGGTCTTGTCGAAGATCGTCGCCTGTTTTAAAGAACATTGGGTACTTTCTGCCATCCGCGGTCTTGAAGTGAATGAGTAAAGGGTAAAGTGAAGATTTAAAAACGAGAGATTCCTCTGGGTAGCAGCCAACGATAGAGACGCTCGGGTCCAGAGGAAGGGGTAAGGGAGGATCAAATATGGTCAATTCATTCTTGGGATCTGCGAGGTACTTTTTCAGCCGCTGTAGCTTTCGAGGTCGGTCTTCTCTCGAAAAGCGAATTTCTTTCGATATCTTCGATAACACCGTAATCAGCTCCCCTTGCCGAAGGAGAGTCCTTCGTCGCTCTGCGCCTTCCGGAATTTTCATGAGCTCCATCATGAAATCGAATTCGACCTTTGCAAATAGCTTCCGATGCTCCTTGACCTGATCCGGAGACCTGTCATCACACTCCACCATTAAATACCAGTGCAGAAAGTTGCCTAACATCAGGTTCTTCGTTGCGCGCGAGATGAGGAACCTTGCCAATGAGGAGTCTTGAGCACTGCCATCCTGCAGCTCCGGGGAGATCTTCTCGAATTTCAAAGCTTGTACCAGCTGAAGAAGGTACAAAAGCAGCTCGTCATCATCTGACTCTCGTAGACGATCGACGGCATAAGCTCTGACCGCTGGGTTAGCGAAAGTGGGCCCCAAAAGCTCCAGGGCGTCGTCGACATCTATCTCGGTCCACTTCGGTAGGAGCTGGACAGCCTGACGAGCCTCGCTCTGGTCATGCCATGCAACGGATTTAACAAACTTGGTCAATGCCCGCTTGTCGCGTGTGAGATGATGCCTAAACTTCCAGATTAAATCCTTCTCTTCTGCGTTAAGCTCTTGAGTAGGGCCGTAAGAGACGATTGTGTTCAACTCATCCCGAATCTTCGCATTGGGTTTGAGGTCTCGATCCAGCACGCCAGTTCGATGACTTCGGACAAGCCTTCTGTGCTTACTCTCGGCTGGATTATCCTTGGCACCAACTTCTGGATCATAGATCCGGATTAGTGGAGGGGCATTCTCATCATCCCCCACTCCATTTCCCGTTCCATTGATACCCGGACCAAGCTGTACTTCGGGGGGCGGTTTCAAATTGACATTGCCAGTCGGCGGCGCGTGGTGGGCTTGAGATAGGATTGGGGGAGGGGGGTATTCATGATCAGTGTACACGATGGGGAAATCAAACCTTGGAAAGTCAATTAATAGCATATATCTTCCCTGCTCCAATTCCCCTTCCTCGAAATCTGCCTCAGTGTTTTCGACCTCAGGTCTAAAAGTAGACATGTTTCTCCTCCCCTTTGATGATACCCTTGTTGAGGCTTCTACTAGCAGCCTTTGCTTCTCTACAGCTTTGAAGACGAGTTTGTCCAACCAGTCGACGCGTGGAATCTCGCCCATCTCGTGCTTTTTGAACAGCTTTTCCAGTCTCTCAAGCTCCTCCTCTTCAGGTGAGACAAGGTGACCATCGCTCAAACCATTCCCGCCCCTGATCCTCTGCGCTGGTGGGATGGCAGGGGTAGTGGTTGACGAGAACCCATCTGCTGCCCTGTGTCGATGGAGTCTACACTTTTGTCGACCTTTCTGTAGAATGTCATCCTTGTCAAAGAGTGATATAGTAGTGCCTCCAAAGGGGGTGGCGTGACCACGCGCTCCGTGCCCGCCCGTGGGTGACAGATCCCACACTGTGATGGCTAACTGCGAGCTTAGGGGTAAAGTGGAAATTGTAATGGGAATCTCAAGCCATTCATTCCAAGTGCGGCTAGACTTGAAAGATCGATAAGCAGTCTGCACGGGCACGGTCAAGGGTTTCGAATCTGCCCATAGTTGAGCAGTAACATATAAGTCTGAGTTGGGGCTGCAACAGAATTAACACCCTGATCAAAGCACATAATCAGTACCAAGTACCTTGTATTTGATCCTATGTGACGGAGATCAGGCCTCTGCAGTAATTTTGAGAAAGGAGGTGGATTATATTGTCCTTCGAGGCTACCTCTGAAGGTTGAGGTCAGCAAAGAAGCTCAAGCGGATAACAAGCAGGAACCAACATTCTCACATTGACGGGAAAGTCAAGAGCAGTAGAGTTTGCGAAGGAATACTCCTCCATGGCTGTTTGTGAAGACCAAAGTACACATCAGACTACATATTTGTGCTGGATTGATTCTATCTTTGACGTGTACTACTTCCTCTTGAGCTAAGGTATTTTTGACATGGGCCAAAGACTATATCTAGCTAGCGGGTGTCGACATACTAGATTGAATGAGCCTGGTGGTGCCGCGTACAATTGAATTTCTTGTATCAATTCGCTCTCTGGTAATTGATCATGTCAACTTCTATTTTGACGTGATATTCGATTAGTCTGCTAGAAATCTTATACTGTACAGCCACTGAGACACTGCGTGGAGCTTTGCACAACCCAGGTCTCACCGTCACAAGCACCCACGCCAGTCTCAACTTTCAGACTGCAATGACGCGCCGCGCAAAATTGTCCACCGGTACGCATGATGCTGAGCAGGGCCAAGAAAATCTCGAACCTACGCGACAAGGGCATGGACGCGTGAATCTAAACTCACTGTCGCCTTCGCCGGCAGCTTCTTTCTCGTCCGACAAAGAAAACCAACAAGTCCAAGCTGATGATACTCGGCAAATTATGGACAGAGCCAAAAATATGCCCCCGCCTCAAATGCCCACAGCAAGCTCCGCGAACTATGACCTGCCGCGATCCAGCAGAAAACGAAAACTCGGAGAACGCAATGTACCCAACGCGAGTCAGACGGCTCACGAGAGAGAGCTGGCTGACGTGGGAGACCGACGCTTCTACGACCCAGATCAAAGCATGGACGAGAGGCGTGCTGTGCGTAAGGACTTCAGGGACTTATCCAGAGAATTGACAGGTAGGCATTATGAGACTAGCGATCAAGAGATACGGCACTGACTCCTTGCCCAGATTCACGCGCCGAGTACCTTGCACCCGGCTCCAATGGCCTCCTCAGAACTCTTCATAGGGCAAACGATCTTTTCGGATCAGTAAAGCAGACATCAGACGCAACATTGGATTCGCGACTACTCGTGTCAACCGCGGACCTTTCAGCCAAGAGGACCACGCAACTCAATCTTGGCGACGCAACCACCGGAATCGACGTAGATGACTTTGTGGGAAAATGTATAACTTTCATGCGGCGTGGTCCAATCGATGGTGGCGATAATCCGACTACAAGAAGACGACGTGGACAAGACGATAGCGATAACGAAACGGATGCTCGAGAAGGATACGATGAAGGAGATGCATTCAATTGGGATTGGCTGGGTCGTCGAGCTTGTTTTCCCAGTAATGTTCGCCCGCCCGTACCTGGATTTTTACTCGGCCCACTGTCCGTTCAGAAGAGAGCGCGTAGAGTCACGCAACGACGCGAGCGCTTTCAAAAACGGGATCCCAAAGATGCTGTACGCCCGGAGGAGCTGAAGGCTCAAGATCTAGAGAAAGGTGAAAATTCAAACCTTACCACTTTGTGCAAGAATATCCGAGAGCTCTTGGTCCACACGATGGTGACTGGACCAGAAAAAGTAGAGGAGGAAGTTATGAAGATGACAGGCGAGGATTTGCCGGATGAAGATATCAGAGCGGTGATGCTCAAATATGGAATCGCTGATGACAAGGGTGTTCCTCTGTTTCACTTTGTTGTGAACCCTAAGTCCTTCGGCCAAACGGTGGAAAATTTGTTCTACGTGAGCTTTCTGATCAGAGATGGTACGGCGGGTCTTGGCAACGATTCAAATATGCTACCCACTCTCCGTAAGTATACTATGGTTCTTCCCCCCTCTCTCTTCTAAACTAATGCATTATCTAAAGATGCGACTGTCGCACGGACACCCCAACAGGTTCAGGATGAGAGTATCTCGAAACACCAGGCTGTTTTCCATCTGGATTACGAGACATGGGCAGACATCATCGAAGCGTTTGACATCAAAGAGAGCATCATCCCTCATCGTCAGTCAGATGAGGTTGCCCAACTGAGCGTTTCAGGCTGGTATGGATAAGTAATGTTCCTTTCCATCCGGAACCATCTATCGTAACCCAGAAGATTCGCGACTGTATATTTCAAGGCTCTGTATATCAAGCTGGATTACCTTTGCCATTTGATAATGACCTGGGCATACGGCGACGCTTTGGCGGGCTCTATTGCAGGTCTTGTCCAGAACTCGCTTTTGGCTTTTGATTATGCAGAATCTCAACACAATAAGACGCTAAAGTCCCCTTTATAGCAACTAGAAACCACCAATGCCAGGTCTCCTTCGTAGCAGTGGTGGTACGTATTGAAAGCTGACTACCCACATTAATGCAAGAGAGCTTCCATGTCTTATCATTCTAGAGCAAAGACGAACCTAGCCTCGTACACGGCAAACCTCAAAGGATATAATCACAAGTGCTGAAACGCCAGCCGACAGCGTACGTTTTCTCGCATTAGTGATTAAGAAAGTAGGTCACGAAAATAAGGAAATGAAGGAAGACGTCCTCGTGCGTATGCCCTTCATAATGGTTATCGATCGTGCCCATCATCTACGCATACGCTGAACATAAGCTACGCAAGCATATGTAAGCTTAGCTCAATACAATTACAGAGCATTGACCCAGTCACTCGTTCCCTTCCAGACTCATTCTGCTTTGATTCACCACTTGATCTTCAAGCGCGATGGTCCTGACACTTCTGCCTGGCACTTCTTGCATTGCAATAGACTTCAGCCAGGCTGCAAGTAAGATCCATGAAAAGCCTCTATAGTATCAAGAACCGTGATCCCTGGGATGCACTATGTATTCTTAATATACATCAAAACTTCTCTCGAAATCTAGAAAGCTCTAGCGTATATAGCTACCGTCGACGACGACTGAACGCCGCACTCACCCGCTGGTGCTATGAGAACCGCAGAGTCAGCGTGTCTTCTATTGAGCTAAGACCCTGAATCATAAGACAGTAGGTGCGCTTTCTTGCTTCCCAAATGTGCCTTCCAACCCGATCGACCAAGAGGAGGTGGCCTCGATGTGTACGTACCTGGCCCATTGACACACAGAATGCAGTTGTTATCCGGTGCTGCTCCGCTCCCTAAATTTGCAATAGCTGTCAAAGGGGTTTTAGTCAGCGTGGTCACTTGTAGAAGGGTTCCAAGCCCTTAGACGTAGCCGGAAGTTACACACTCCCAACACAGGTCTTAGAATCCAGCGGATGGTTCAGACAAAGGGGTTTAGTCTTGGGGAATACGTACTAACAAAATTCAGCGTATCACCGCAGTAGCAATCCACGCTCGTCGTGCCTACGTTCACGGTAGCATAGAAATTGAAGTTCTGGTTGTTACAAACAACGGAGCATTTCGCGTTTCCACTCGATGTATACGTTTGAATAAAATTGGTTAGCACTTTGCCGGTGCTGGTAGACGAGGTACCAAGTTGGTAGAAACAGCCCACTGTTGCGGATCGATTAGCAAAAAAGCTCAACTTAGACACCGCAAGAATCTCCTTGTTTTTACTGCTAGTTTAGCAGTCAGTTCTTCCGGCAAACTCCCTTTCTAAAGCATGTGATAGGGGGTATCCCGGCACTCCTGAGCTTGTCAAAGGACTTACAGTACGCATAGGCGATGCCGGGTGCACCTGACGGGCCTGTCAAGCCTTGGGCTCCACTCGGCCCTGTGCTGCCCTGTATTCCTTGTGCTCCCTGAGGCCCTGTTGGTCCAACGCTGCCCTGGACTCCCTGAACCCCTTGAGGTCCTGTCGGTCCAACGCTACCCTGGACTCCCTGAACCCCTTGAGGTCCTGTCGGTCCAGCGCTGCCTTGAATACCCTGTATCCCTGGGGTTCCTTGAGGCCCCTGGGCGCCCGTCGGTCCTGCACTTCCTTGGATTCCCTGAATTCCCTGGGCTCCCAGAGGCCCTGTTGGCCCAACGCTGCCCTGTATTCCCTGTGCTCCCTGAGGCCCTGTTGGCCCAACGCTGCCCTGGATTCCCTGTGCTCCCTGAGGCCCTGTTGGCCCAACGCTGCCCTGGATTCCCTGAGTTCCCTGAGCTCCTTGGGGTCCCGTTGGCCCAACGCTGCCCTGTATTCCCTGTGCTCCCTGAGCTCCTTGGGGGCCCGTTGGCCCAACGCTGCCTTGAATTCCTTGAGCTCCAGTCGGACCTACACTTCCTTGAATTCCTTGGGGTCCTGTGGGCCCCATGCTTCCTTGAGGCCCTTGGAGTCCTGTCGGTCCCGCAATACCTTGGATTCCTTGGACACCCTGAGCTCCTTGAGGCCCAGTCGGCCCGGGGCTGCCTTGAATACCCTGTCCACCACTAGGTCCGGTTGGCCCAATACTTCCTTGGACTCCCTGCGCACCACTCGGTCCTAGGCCGCCTTGTGGGCCACTTGGTCTAAGAGGTCACAGATTAGCAGAATATTCTAAATCGGCGAAAACCATTCGCACTTACCCCGAAGGCCCTGGGCCTCCGAGCACTGCGGTGACCGCGCTCCCACTTAGAGTAGCAACGCAAGAGGTAACTAGGTCATTGTTAAATGGAAACGCGGGAGCCAAACATTGAACACAAACTGGTAACATACGTTCCGCAATCGTGAGATCTATGAAGATGCAGGATGTAGGCTGTGCCCCTTGCTGGAAAACTGCAACGATCACGCCAGAAGGGAGCACGCAAAAAAGTGCATTTCCGTTGAAGAAATTGGGGCTCGTCCAAAGCAGAGTACCGGTATTACTCAAAGAAAACGTGGTGGTAATGTCTCCGGGGGTTGTACTCGGTGCGAAGTATTCGTACGTATCGCCTGTGTTTGCTGAGAACTGCGCTACAGTTCCGTTTGAAAATGTCGCCCAGAGCTGGTTATTGGCCAAGGTGAGTATACTCGCTTGTGTGCATGAAGAAGTTGCTCTGCCCGTGTAGCTCATGAAAGCCCCGGCTTGTCGACGGCGCTTTGGAGACAAGTCAGAGGCGACGATAATTAATATGAAGCTGGCGGCACCAGATCGAGATGTAGCGTATGGACTTTGACTGCGTCAAGCACTTAGAGTATGATTTGAAGCTCATTGGAAGGGATCACCGACCCATTCATAGTCTCGATGGCAGTACTTTTGAAAAAAAATGTTGTAAGAAGATCGAGACTGGTTGGCGCATCATCGACGGTAATGGTCAGACCAGTGTTCACTTGGAAGGTAGTATTGTGAGGGACACTGGTTATTATGTGTATTGTATGTTTCACGACCACCACGGAATTGACTACCATTTCCCCTGAACGATAGATGCAGGCATCTTGCGCTGCAGATTTACATGCAGCACTGTTAAGAAGCAAAAAGGCATAGTACAATAGACGGCGAAGTATCAACGATTCAAACATGGCGTCTGAAAGATTCGAAGCCGGTGTCGCGTCCAAGAGTGAATGCTGAACTGGCAAAATGACTATTAATGGAAAAGCAATATTGTTGTGTTTCCGGAATATGGAATGTGGAATGCATTCCCCCCAAGTTGTCCTGCATTCGTCTATATCAGACGGCGGCCCTCCCCGTGTGAAGCGATCTTCCACCTCTCATTGTGAAAAATGCCGCTACCGACACTATCGCCGTGACCAGCCAAAGAAGCATGTTAACCAGGTCCACCCAAACAGCGTTCTTCATCCTCTTGACACCTCCGTTCACGGGTCTCGCATGAATGTAGATCTTTCCAAAGACACCGAAGACAGCCACCCATAGTATACTTTTTTGCAGGTTAGCCAGTATCACCCAGCCTCACTACGACTTCATTTTGCCTCGGGCACACTCACAAGAGAACCAAATCCCAGCCGAACGCCCACCAGCTCTTTACCTTGGGCAACACGTACACTAGGCATGTAAGGGCTGAGAGTACGCCTACAACTTCTGCGTAAACCCATTTCGAGTAGTTACCAGTATGGTTTTTGCGAGCGTCACTGAGTTCGGTGCCGTAGAGACCAAGGACAGCGACGGCGAAAACGAATTGCAGAAAGCGCAGGGTCAAGTTGGTGATGACAAGTGGGCGGGGCTGGCTGCTGGAGACAGTGGAGGATGGTTTCTTGTTGAAGCGAGAGAACGCCATAGCTAGGGAGTTCTCCTGTTCCTTCTTTCTCTTCTGAATTGGAAGGAAATTGCTGTAGGAAGCTCAAGTCGAACAGCAGGTCAGGCGCCCAAATTTATATCATACTGCCGGAAATTAGCGTACTCCCTAGTTCTAGTCTCGGTAAAAAAAAAGAAGGGAAAAAAAAAACAGGGGCCCGTGGTCGGTTCAGAGTGACATCACGCACGATTCCGTAGGTCCTAAGGTACACCCAAAGTATCTTAAGGTATTATATATACCTTTAAAATAGTATGTAAAAAAATGTCTAGTCTGCAAACCAAGTCCAACATCTACACTTTCCTTTCATGCTGCGGATCAAAGACATGCATCATACTTCTCAGCGCTGCTGCCATGACAGACTTTTCATACACAGCATAGAGCGTCGGATATGTCTCTCCACCATCTTCTCCGCCGTCCTGCCAGTTACATCATCTCCACACATCATGGCGCTTCTTTCGGAAGAGCAAATCACCCTTCTCTCGCGGCATACAAGTCTTCAATGCCGAGTCAACCTCTGACTTCAATTTTGTACGTATTGTTTCGAAGCAATTCTATTTCTTCATCGCTTTTCAGTTTCCAAGACATGCCCTCTCTGGACGCAAGGAGCTGTCCGGAATAAGTGCCTCAATGTTGGGGCTTGAAAAATGAATGTCGTTCTTGAAATATACGTACATGTACATTTCCGGAGCGATTAAGCCCATCTTCGACCACTATTCAAGCGGCAAAGGGTTTTCTGGAGCAAAGGGCTTCTGTTACTCCTCCAAGCTATCGGCTTACTCAAGGTCATTGTCTCCACAAGGGACGGCTGACTCCGCATTCCTGATAGGATAGCCAATCGCGGTGAGATAGCTCTGTCAGTCGGATCCATCTTTGAATGCAAGTTGTAGGCTGAAAGAATTTAGACGGATCAACAAGACGGCTTCTCAGTATGGCATCAAGGCCATGACAGTCTACACAGAACCAGACGCTAGATTGCAACACGCTCTGAGCTCTCCTTATGCCGTCAATCTGGGACCTTCGTCAGCGTATCTGGATGGTGACAAAATCATTGAAGCTGCCAAAGTGCATGGGTGCATAGGCATCCATCCTGGATATGGCTTTGTACGTTTAATGACGGGGACCTTACGCGTGCATCACGCTGAGCTTTTTGCAGCTCAGTGAGAATTCAACGTTTGCTCGCAAATGTACAGAAGCGGGACTTGTCTTCATAGGACCGCCGTGGCAAGCGATTGAAGCTATGGGCAACAAAAGGTATGCTAACTGGTTGTGAACGATAAGCTAGTTTAGCTCAGTGGTATCATAGCCAGTCGAAAGAAATTATGAGCAAGGCTGGGGTCCCGTGCATTCCAGGCTATCATGGAAGTAACCAAGAACCGGGCTTTCTCAGGTCTGAAGCCTCAAAAGTCGGCTTCCCGGTACTCATAAAAGCCGTGAAAGGCGGTGGAGGTAAGGGCATGCGGATAGCAATGACGGCAGATGTGTTTGACGACCAACTCAAGAGCGCGAAATCCGAAGCTATGAATTCTTTTGGCGACAATGTCATGCTCGTCGAGAAATACATTACGACCCCTCGACATATCGAGGTTCAGATATTTGCAGATAAACACGGTATGTTCTTGGACACCTTCTGAGCAAATACTCCCTGTTCTGGACCATTGTGCGGTTGCACGATAGGTCTCATAGGTAAAAGAGCACTTGATTGGCTCTTAAGATATGTTATTGTTCGGAGCCTGCTTGTTGAGAAGATCACGGAGTCTGAAACGTTCATAGGCCGTTGCGTCGCTCTTGGGGAACGGGATTGCAGCATTCAAAGGCGCCATCAGAAGATATTGGAGGAATCGCCAGCGCCCAATCTAGACGAATTTGTCCGTCAAGATTTATGGGAGAAGGCTCGCACTGCAGCCTTGGCAGTTGGCTATGAAGGAGCAGGCACTGTGGAATTCATTTTTGACAATGAGAGTGGTGATTTCTTTTTCATGGAAATGAACACACGACTGCAAGTGGAGCACCCCGTCACAGAAATGGTCACTGGGGAAGATCTCGTACGCTGGCAACTTATTGTGGCGGAAGGAGGAAAACTTCCCCTGGGTCAAGAAGAAATCAAAGCACGGATTGCGGAAAGAGGTTCGGCAATCGAAGTGAGAATCTACGCTGAAAATCCCGAAACGTTCGTGATTTCAAAAAGAGCAAAGCGCGAATCGTGCTAATGTCGCTACAGGGGTTTCACACCTGACTCGGGTCGCCTGATATATTTGCAAACACCCCTTCTTACTGACACAGTAAGGGTTGATGCCGGTTTTATTATGGGAGATGAAGTTTCTTCCCATTACGATCCCATGATAGCAAAGCTAATCGTGAGGGGTCCCAACAGGACGATCACCATCCAGAAACTGCATGCTGCTTTGGAACAATACGAGGTTGCGGGCTTAGTAACGAATATCGAATTCTTGAAGGCGGTCTGTGAACATCCAAGCTTTGTGGCAGCCGAAGTAGAGACAGGCTTCATCAGCAGACACAGTGACAAGCTGTTCGCACAAAGGCCAACTGCTCCTGAGGTCTATGCCCAAGCAGCTCTTGGTTTGCTTTTCTTGGAAGCTGCAGCTTCCCCAGAAAAGGGCGGCGCTCCGTTCGATCTACCTCAGTCAGGGTTTGCAGCCATGGCGCCACGGAGATTCTGGGGTCTTCTCCCAGGAAAAGCTGCAGTTTCGGACCAAACGCCCGAAACGAACGTCACAGTCGATCTTTTGGACACGGGATTCTTTGACATTACTGTTAGTGGAACGCCGACTACCTACCTCTCAGTCGCGAGCAGCTGGGATTCACAAAGCCGCAAGGTCACATCCTTCTTTCCCAATGGTAGGCTTGAGACAAGAGTAATTGATGACGAGGAAGGCAATCTCACGCTCTTCCAACAAGGCCAGCAATTCCGCATACGCTGTGCCACACCAAAGTGGGTTGAGAAAGCTTTGGGCATCAAAGATACAACTCACAGTGTGCTGGCACCAATGCCATGCAAAATTCTGAGGGTAGAGGTCAAGGCCAGCGATCGTGTCAAAAAGGACCAGGTTTTGGTGGTCATTGAAAGCATGAAGATGGAAACGGTGATCAGAAGCCCCCAGGACGGCGTCATTTCCAGGGTTGTACACCAGCGAGGGGTAGGCGCCTTCCAACATGTAGATGATGTCGCTAACGTGAAGACAGGATCTGTGTAAAGCAGGTACCGCTTTAGTCGAGTTCGAAGGGCTTGTAGAGCCAGAGTAGCTTAGATATCGTTGACAGTAGCATCTCTCATGCACTTTAATTAATCGATGATACCCACGGTGAGGCGATGTTTGAATCATCTTTCGAATTCTCCTACCGCTCTTCACACGACTGATTTAAAGGGTCCCTTACCGAAGAACCATCCAATGTCAATAAGCTCTGAGCCATAGTCCCTACCTAATCTGGATTCCTTTACCTCCCTTCATGACGCTCTTTCAGGAGCTTCATAGCGAACAAGCTTGTGATGACCAGATGTTGATGCCGAGCAATCACATAGTCCCTCTTCCACCTTCCCACGTCGTCCCATTCAGAGGCTCCTTGGTCAAGACACCTCTGCCACGAGTGAACGCGGCCTTTGCCATTCGTACCTTCACTTCTCTACCTTCCCTCTTCATACTCCTTGTTGAAGGCCCTTCCGATGACAATTCTCCTTATCTCGCTCGTTCCAGCTCCAATCTCATACAATTTGGCATCCCTCAGCAGCCTTCCAGCCGGCACTTCATTCATATAACCCATACCTCCCATCAGTTGGATGGCATCAAGCGTGCACTCCGTTGCTCTCTCGGCCGCATACAAGATAACACCAGCACAGTCCTTGGTATTCGGAGAATAATGGGGAATTGAATGAGCGGAATCAAGAGCAGCAGCAACTGAGTACGTATAGGAGGATGAGGCGCGATATTTGGTGTACATGTCTGCAAGCTTTGCTTGAATGAGTTGGTTATGCGCAATCGGTGTCGAAAATTGGGTGCGGTTGTGAGTGTAAGGGAGGACAAGGGCTAAGGCGGACAACATTAAGCTGCAGTTGACAAGATGTCAAACAATATCACACCATAAAATGGAGCCAAGAGGGCCTGTTTACCCTAGCGGTCCGGCGCTGAGAACCAGCCTTTCAATATCCAAGCCTTCCATCAAGACTCTTACGCCATGATTCACTTCACCAAGCATATTTTCTTGAGGGACGAATACGTCCTCGAATACTAACTCACCGGTATTAGACCCTCGCATACCAATTTTGTCAAGTTTGCGAGCGCAGGAAAAGCCTTGGGCCGTGCTGTCCAGGATGAAGGCAGTAATGCCTTTGGAGCCTTTGTCGGGGTCTGTCTTTGCATAAACGACAATATGGTCGGCGTCTGGTCCCTGAACAACGTCTTGAGCTTCTCTTCTTGCATAGCGGACTGGAATTTGCGCAGTGCAAGCCCACATTCGTGATCCACATTTTGGAACCGTTCAGCACCCACCCTCCATTCACTGCTTTCGCCTTTGTTTTCATACTGACTACATCAGAGCCGGCAGAGCTTTCTGACATTGCCAATGCGCCAACCTTCTGCCCAGATATTAAGCCGGGAAGAAACCTTTCTTTCTGGTCATTGTTGCCGTTCAGAGACAGCTGATTGACGCAAAGCTGGGAATGTGCAGCGTACGAGAGCCCAATGCTGCCTAATGTTATGAGCATTATTACGATTAAGACAATGGCATAGATGTCTAACCCGAAGCCTTACTAACCTCCTCCATGACGATGCAATGCGCCTGATAGCCCATTGCTAACCCACCGTAATCCTCATCCGCCGTGATGCCGAGGAATCTTCTTGACAATTAGCTTCGGTGCTATTCCAATACCTAGACTCATCATACCCTGCTTCACCTAATTTCCTCCATAGGTCTGAAGGAAAGGTATTCTCACGATCTGTTCTTTCAGCAACCTCTTCCGGTATTTCTCGTCCTAAATACTGCTTCAGTGGCCATGTTTACAAAGGAGGAGCCTCATGGCTCACGGGTGAAATCTTGCACACGCTCTCTTAGTTCGGCGAGGTCATCATTAGTGGGGGGTACGAAACCTCTAGGGTGTTTGGTAGACGCTGCACGCCGGACGACTAGGTGGAATGGCCTTGGCCTAGGACGACCGACCTGACAAATCGTATTGGTAATATATCGGGCTATTTGAGGGGTAGACATTTCTTAGTAGTTGGTATTAATTGCGTGGATTCAGACCTCTGTTAGAGGCTGAATGATATAGTAGTGGTGTGTTTTTCAATATCACATCCTCTGGGCTCGGTTGGTGTCGGCAGGGTTTTAGGGTTAGGGTTAGTATAATCATGCCATCTTTGTGTCTCGTATTACAATGGAGGTTCGCGGCTTCGTGGACCGCGGGAGGAAAATAGATGGCGAATGGACATTAAAACTGACAATATCTTTTTTTTTTTTGCCTGCCAAGATATACGAGTTGACACAAAGCTTTCGGTCATTGATATTCGATGACAGATACCGAGTCACTTATACAGGCACAGTAAAGAAGGTGAGCTTCTTTGTTTTTGAAGATACTGATATTAAGGGGACTCGACAGTCTCCAAGTCTAAGATTCTTTTACCGCAGCGGAACTGTACGATATCTCCCTTGACAGTTTGTCCAAGTACGCAGTGATTGAGTGATCAAGCAATAGGAAGAAGAAGACAAACAACCCTCGTTTGCCACACAAAGGTCTCTTCGCACGCCTGCATCTGTTTGGGACTGAACATGTTCAAACCCCGCGTTGATGCTCCCAGGCGCGTCTTGTATTGCTTTTCCTCTTTCGAGTAACATCTGCCCCTCGTGCACCTCTCAATCCACTGTGTGTCCCGCACTCACTTGCTCAGCGAGCTTACTCACGCAACCTGTGCGACTTATTCACCCCATAGAGCACTGAAGTGGGTGGTCTTGAAATGGTTGGACGACGATGCTAGGGGAGCCCATTGCCTGGGTGCCTTATTCGCCAAATCGGTAGGAGTGCACGACGAGATGGACATATGGTCATTCACCCCACAACTGCCTCGTCTTGGCAAAAATGGTACATGATTACCTTAAGTAGCGGGTGGGCCTCAAATGTACGGGATCAAATCACATGTGAACTGGGTTCCTCATTGCAAATGCTCCATGTTGCCTACCAGCTGCGATACATCTATCAGTATCCCTTTTCCCCGCCTGCGACTCTCCCGCAAGGACCAGGTTTCCCCAATAACCAAAGTGTGCTTTTATTCCGAATCGCCCTTCACTTCTTCTAGGTCATCCTCTTTCGGGACAACTGATCCTTTTGCTGTCTTTGCCGACGCAGCGGGTCCACCCGACTTGGCTGTTGCTTCGACTCCCTCGGCCTCCTCGGCGCTTTCGCCTTCGCCGTCTTCATCCTCGTCATTCTCCACAGGTACAGCTTCGTCATCGGAGACTACCTCTGGTTCTTCTTCGTCTACCTCCTCGTCATCACTCACTTCCGGGATGTCCTTATTGGAGGTGGGAGCTGTCTTGCGCTTCTTGGCAGCTGGGGGGGCTGTAAGACATCTGTCAGGTCGAGTCCTGCCGAATACAGGAGCCATTGGAACTTGTTGTACCTTCAGCAGCTCCCTCATCATCCTCCTCCTGCTCCTCCTCCTCTTGCTCCTCAGAAGAGACGTCATCTTCGCCAGCGTCGGACCCATCAGTTGCCTCATATCTGAGCGCCAAGTGTCAGCGGGAGCCTTGAGTTTAAAGCACGAGGGGACGAGACAAGAGGCTCTGCAGTAGGCGGCAGATCATGGCTGGGGAGGAAAGGGCAGTTGGAGTGACGTCAATAAGGCTTGTCTTACTCTTCTTCCTCGTCGCTCTCATCGCTTGGGAGTGCTTGGAGTTCCTCCTCTTCGTCTTGCTTTCTCTTTCTTGTAGACATAGTGCGAAGCGAAGTGCGTTGTTGGTGATTCGGATGAATAGATCAATTGATGGAAAAAGGAGGGGGGAAGGTAGGGGATGAAGTTGAATGGGAGGCTCTGGGAAAAAGGGCTGAAGCCCCGAAAAAGAGGAACCCCCCCCAAAGCCAGGCCCGGAGCTAATTTGGGTTAGTGAGAATAGGCGAGCCAATGATGACTTGGCCCTTGCATTGCTGATCAAAGCCGCTACTTGTAGGTGTCGCTCTCCGATGCCACATTACCTTACTCTTGACCATGTCCATGTACAAGTACTCGTACAAGGTAGACAGCTCTCTCATGCCAAGAATCATTGCATAGATTCCAGCACCATTCAAGATGCATACTTTGATTCATTGATCTATCCATTCATTACGTTTTTTTCCTTTATGTTCATAAAATCTTCCCCAACCCTTTACGTCTACTACAAGGTTTAATATCCGATTCCGGGAAGACGTCTCGAGGCGTCGCATCCTCACAAATCTTCTACCGGATCGTTTGAGATAAAGTACGTCCCGGTCACGGTATTGTTGGTGGAATTGGTCTGCACGGTTTTGCCCAATTTCAACGCACCATTCTCTACTACACCACCGCCAGGACTTGGATTTCTCTGTAGGGCGTTGGCCCCACTCAACACCGTGAAATTTGCCAGGCTGATTTCATCTGGATTGCGGTTGACGATTGTTGGCATTCCGAAGTAGTTTGCCTTCACCGACTCGTGACTGATTTGAAGCTCAAAGTAGCCGCGATAATACAGCTCCGACCATTGCAGCTCGCGGTTGTATTGGACTAGATAATTGCTCGCATTATTGGCTTTGGCTAGAGTGATGTTGTGGCCATAAGGTGAAGGTGATGAAACTGCTGTCCCGGCGAATTCAACTCCGATGCTGCCGTTCCCTGTCAAGGGATCGTACGGGTGCTCGTCGAGCCAGATGAGGTCGCTGGCCCAATTCGCATGGGAATCGCCTGAGATGACAATATTGTTGCCAATGTTGCTGTCGTACAGGGTTTGAAACGTTCTGTTTCGGTTCGCTTGGTAACCATCCTATAGATCCTCTAAATCAGTGTCTCCAGTAGAGGCTAGTACTTGACAGGGGAAACGGCTAAAGCGATACTGCATCCAACCGGGAATGGAGACCCGAAGGAGATCACATACCCATGCATCATAGTCGAGCGGATCTACATTTCCATATGCAATGGATTCATTGATCCGGGAGAACACTGTTTGCGATCCGACGACTCTCCAGGTTGCAGCCCTTTGCGCGGAAGACTTGAGCTGGCCGAAAAACCAGTTTTCCTGGCGACTGCCCATCATCGAGCGCCCTGCGTCATTAGAGATCTGATGGATGTAATCTGTATTCCAGTACAAATCAGTGATGGACCTATCATACTGACGAGTGTCGAGCATGATAAGGTCAAGCAATGTGCCGATGGAAAAGCTTCTCCAAATCCGCAAATTGTCGTCCATCTCCACCTGGCGGATAGGCATCCACTCGAAATAAGCTCGAACAGCGTTCATCTTCCGCTGGTCAACACTGATTCCCCCATCGCCGATAAACGAGGCCTCGGTATTGTTCAGTTCTAATCAGGGGTAATGGGTCAGTATACTATTTCCACGAGTCAGAGTCAAATCGCGAGACCGTGTTCAGGAGTAGGATGAGGAGCAGAAGCCATTCCTGCTTTCAGAATGATTCTTGCGAATCATGCCGGGGTTGAGGATGGGAAAGAAATGCTACGCTGCGAGTGGTACTCCGATTATACGTACCGGAAGAGCCATCGCGGTAAGTATTATCAGCGACCTCATGATCGTCCCAAACCGGAATCCAGGGGAAGGTCTGATGACTGAGGAGAAGATCAAGATCGGTCCTGTATGTAGCTATTCGCTTCCGGTAGTCATAAAGCGTGAAAATTGTCCGATCTGGGAGCGGAATACGTCCAATACTCTGTCCCCATCCATAGTCACCGTTTTTATATTCATAGATATAGTCCCCGAGATGGATTACGTAGTCCACCGAGTCCTTACGAGCTGTAAAATGCAGGTATCGTTAGATCGACAATGGGAATTCACAAGATGCGGAATCCTACCTGGATTGCCATACGCATTGAAGAAGCCAAACGGAAAGTTTGAGCATGCTGCGTACGGCAGTCGGAGTCAGCATTCGTTTTGTTTGAGACGAGAATATGGAGTCATGCGATGTAGAGTAAAGGCTCAATGCCGGGGATGTTGGTGCAACGTCGGCTTCTGCTCTCCATGGGAAAGCGACAGCTTCGGGGAAGACTCACAGTACACTGCCAAACCAATCTTGGTCACCAAGTCATTTTTTGCCGGTGTGGTCTTGGTACGTCCAATTGGGCTGGTGATATTGGAGTTGCACACACTGAATTGGTAATAATACCGAGTGTAGGGGGTGAGATTCTGGGCTTCGATCTGACGCTATCAATTCCAGGGTCTTCAGTGGTCAAGGGGCAGTCGGATACCTTGAGGGTGTAATCCACATCGGAGCTGGTATATGCCATGCCAGAATCGACCACCTTGGCGAAGGCATGGTCTGAGGCAACCTTGTAGCTGACACAGACGGGAGCGGTGGAGGGAGGAGAAGTGTCGCTCTGGTTGTATATGGGGACAGGATTATACAAGGGTACATAACCCGAGACGGTGGAGTTGTCGTTGACATCGTCTCGGATTGGCGCACATCTTGTCCATATGATGACGGAATTGGGAAAAGGGTCTCCCGAAGCGACGCCGTGGGAGAAGTTCAAGGCAGTAGGAGGGTAGGGAGACGAAGCATTATTTCGCTTGTTGACCTATTTGCACCGAGCGTTGTTGGCAAAAGCGTACAGGTACTATTGAATCCATCCATCCATCCATCCATCCAATTATATGGTGATAGTACGTATGTATTTATTAATTCATTCAGCGTACCTTGTGGATTGACACGCCTAGGCCAGGATGATTGAGAGAAGGACTTCGATAGTTGAGGTTGGAGGCGTAGTTGGCTACCGCAAGGCCTGTGAAGAGAAGGAGGGTCAGGAATTGAAGCATGCTTGTGTGCAAGAGGGAATAGTAGTAGTGGTATGTCAATTACTTCTTTCTTCACCTTGGCAATCATTCTCCGGGCGTCGTCTGCATATTTATGTACAACAGTCCTACTCTGCTTGTCTGCCCTAGGGGGCAAGTAATAATGCTATAATGCTATAATGCTATAATGGAATAATGGAATAGTTAATGCTCTTTCTTGGATCAATTTTTGCATATAAGGTAAGGATGGAAAAGAGAAGGGCGGACAGACCAGGCCAATGGCAGGCTACAATTCTCCCATGCGACAAAAGGTGAAAAGTCAAATTGCCTTTGGACCTTCCTTTTCCTGACAAAGGATTATCATCACACACGGAGGAATATCAGAATATCAAGCATCCGAAGTAAAAGTACCTGATCAAACCACATATGGGTGATTGAGGGGATATATTTACAGACTTACAGTATTATTGAATCAACCTTTGGCTAATCACATCTGCCTCTCCTCCACACGTGCATGCCGGTATTGATTGATTGGCCAAGGTTGTAAAATCAACCCAAGCAAGGCACACCACGTGCAACGCATACCCCACCCCGTTATTATTATTATTATCATTATGATTATTACATCATACAAGCTACTAGCTACTTCATACCAAGGTACTGAACTGAACCTACTTCCAACGCACAAAAGGGAAAATGTTTGTGTTTGGATAATGTACTTCGTAGTGTCAAAAAGATGTTATGATTACTACTACCAATTAAGTAAAGAAAGCCATTAGACCTCTCCCGCCCAGCTCGTCTTTCCTCTCTGTCTCTACTGTCTTTCCTCCCCCCCCCCCCCTCCTCCCCCGGCAAAACAAGTTTGTTGCCCCCCTTGATCAACACTACAACCAACCCTACCACAAACTTCCCCACCATCTCCCAAAGATGGTGTTCTTCCTTACTGCAAGCCATCTTTCACTTGCGCTCCAGCCCTTTCTGCAAGGAACATCTGGACCCTTCGATTAAATCGGGTATCTTCGCATACTTTTATGCTGCATCCCCACGATGCAGCCAGGTCCACGCTATGCTTACTACTCACAAAGGAAATAAAACCAACGCCAACAACTGGCTACGCAAAAGAATCCCCGAGTGGTAGAATGGTAAGAATACTCGTCGGCGACAACGTCATGTTTCCATGGCAATGTCTTCCTGGGCTTGCACAATTGCTCTCTCCTCGACACCAAGACAGTCATGCTTACTTGCCGTTCGTCTACGAGTCCGGTCTACAAGGGTAAAACCTTGGAGCTGTCTCCGAGGAATTTGGCACGGTATGCGGTTATTTCTCCTGCCACGATGTTGAAATCTCTTATCTTCCTGGAACGAATGTCGTGGATGATTTCTCGTAACCCGTTCCCGAATTCATCCGGCGAGGAGCCGTCGTCTGGTTTGGCTCCTAAATCGACGAGAATCTTGTCATCTGCGCGAGTGACGAACCCTGGGTCAGCTTGTACACTTCATCAACTTGTAAAACATATGATAGACAGAAGGAAACCGTCGTAGAGCAACGGCGAAATACACGCAATCAAGCCTCAATCCACGCACCACTCAAACCAACGCTCCTCAGATGCTGGCTCTGGCAAGAATCGTCATTGCATACGCCGTCTAATTCATAGCGACAGAGCGGGATGTCTGGATTGATGGTATGACTATAAGTCAATGATCGAAACCCACTAGAGACTTCCTCAAGATACCGAGGATGGTATCGGAACGACTTGAATTGCTTCAATGGACTCTCATACGGTGTAAAATGTCCCAATCTACGATTGGGCTCAACCTTTTGCGCCTGTATCTTATCAGCGAGCATCAGCGAAGAGCAACAATATCTTTAACTGTGAGAACCCAGCTTCGACTGTAATGGCACCGACACTCACCTGTTGATGAACTGCTAGTACTGGGTCCGAGCTCGTGTGTGCAACGAAATCTTTTATTTCGATATCAGGTGGAGAGAAGGATGTCTCCGAGTTGACGCTCGATATGTGAGTAGACCGCGGTACTTCTTCACCTAGCGATGCTGGCTCAGGCGGCTCGTAATCATCGGGGTCACTCGTACTAGCCAGAGACAAACTACGAGATTGTGACCGCCGTGACTGCTCGTCACCCGCCATGTTAACACTGGCGGTGGGTGACGACCCAGCCGAAATGGACTTTTCTGTATGTTCAGCATTCAGGTCACTAGAGGGTTGATTTTGCGTTTGGGCTGGTAGATCCGCCGTTGCTGTTTCAAGGTCCTGAGACAACAGGACACCGTCAGGATCTGGCTCCTGCCTCTGGGTTATGCTTATTTCACTAGGCGGCTCATAGTTTTCGTAGTCGTCGACGAAACCAGAAGTGTCCTGAGCCTCAGGCGCGGCTTTCGGGCTGTAAAGCGAAAGCTCGCCCTCGTCGACATCGCTATGGAATGTGTCCATGATTTCTTCCTCGAGTTCTCCATGTGACATCCGATCTGCTGGGGTTCGTATTGGAGGGCCTTCTCGCGCCTCCCTCTCGATCTCGACACCGCCCGAAATGTGTATTGGACCCAAGTCTGGGACCATCTCGACTGACGCTGAAGGTTCCGTCATAGCTAACAAAAGGGATCTCAATCAATCTGTGTTACTCTGAACACATCAACGGCCTTGATAAGTAAGGGCACTTACTTAGTAATTCTTCGGTGCTTGTTGATTGCTTTGGTACGTCACAAACGTCAAGATCCATAGGCGCAGGCAATACCTCTCTAGACAGCGATAATGTGTGAAGTTCTTCAATTAGACCTTGCCTGCCCTCGATGCCTTTCTGAAGTTGCGTTTCTAAGGCTGCCATTTCTTGTCGTAAAGTAACAAGCCTTTTTCTTGTCCTCTCGACTTCGGCATCGAGGAGAGGCAATCCTGACTCTATTTCGGACTTTCGAGCCTGCCGTTGGTCGTCCAGGGACCTTTCCTGTTTTTGCTCTTGAAACCGCTCTTCTCGTGTCCCTTGCGTCAGCGGCTGTGCTTGCTTCTGAAGATATCGGTCTGCTTCTTCTTGGCGGAATTCCTTTGTCTCTTCTCCTTGGGTTTGCCGGTTCTGGCCTTTTCCCAGACATCGCTCTTCCTCAACTTGAACCCGCTCTGGTTCTTCTCCATCGGACTGCAGCCCCCCTTCCCGAAGATTCGATTGCTCCTCTGCTTGTGTGGTTTGTATACTCTCATCCCGCGTGATCGATTGGTCAGCCGTCGAGCCTAGAGTAATCTCTGTAGCTAAGGACCGTTCAGCCTCGGCCTTTGCTCGTTCGACTTCCTCTAATTGTTGCTCTGCATTTAGCTGCTCTGCTGCTGCGATCTCATTTGTCTCGGCGAGCGCAGTGATCAACTCTTGGTTCTCGACATTTGCGATATGGTCATTCTGTGGGTCTGAGACACTCATGGGCATATTCGGTTTGTTGTTGGTCGCATGTGAAGCTTCACCTGGCGATGGTGAAATCGTTACGCGGCTAGAATTTCCGGGACTATGATTGCAACTTGCAGTCTGCTTAGCTTTGATAGCGATCCGCTGCTCGAGCTCAGCAATCTTGCGATTCATGACTTCGATTTCCATCTCCTTCGATTTCAAACCTTTCAAATCACCGCTCTGTCCGGACGCCTGTGCAGCAGGAGACGTGGTTATGACTGATTTATTTCGTTGTGGAAGATCCGGTAGCGGAGGCAGGCTCTTGATCGGATATGTTTTGATATTGCTTGGAACAATGACTTGAGACTTCCTTGTGAGAGAATCTCGAGGATCCGCTGTCTCTAAGGATTCGTCTCCCGAGGTATCATTGCTGAACTCATCGTCGCTAATGTCTATAATGACACTGGTATCCTCTTGATGCCCCAGTGGTCTTTTTACGCGAGTGGGAGGTGAATCAATGAAGTCAGAAGCTCTCTGGCGCTTCCGATTGAAAGAGGTTGTTGTTGAGATGGTCGCAGGTAAAGCAGAACTGAGATCAGAGGAGGCTTCGAATAAGCTCGATGTCTTATCCACTGCTGGGGATTGAGCCGAGACAGCAGCGTCCGGACGGAGGCCTTCCTGTGATGCGCCTAAGCTGGCGCTACCGACTCTCTGCGTTGAGACTGCGATACCCTCATTCGCGAGCGGCTTAGAACGGTTTGCAGGTTCCAGAACCTCTGATGTCATGAACAATCCAGGGATGCTAAAAGGTGGCTTCTGGCTTGCTGGGGAAAAGTAAGAGCTTTGGCGACTGGGCAAGGCTCGTGGAGTTGGAATAGGCCTTTCAGCCGGGATACTGGGAACAGCTGTGGCCGGACTTTGCTGGCCGGTGCTCACTACATCACTGCCGGTTGCTGATCGAGCCTGTTGTTGAAAGGATTCACGAAATTTCAGTGCCTCGATTTTCTGACGCGCTAGATCTGTCTGAGCTTTTCTTTTCGCTTCCACTTCCGAGTCTTCCTTTTGGCTTCCCGGTGCAGTATTAATCGAATCTCTTGATGCTTGGAAAATGGTAGCAGGAATAACGGCTGCTACAGTGGCTGACGACGGGACTTGAGCATATGCTCCCATGTCTGCGACGGTCGGTGTCTGAGAGGACTCAGGAATAGTGGTGCTGACCGGGGGTTTGCCAGCCTTAGCTGCCAACATTCGGGCAATATATTCCTTGCGATCGAGTATCTTTGTCCCGCCAGCTTTGACACCTGAAGATTTACCTAGTGGGCTAACATTCGGGGATTTTGAGAACTTCGCCAAGCTGGCTTGGTTTTGCATTGATTTTCCCTCGTTCTTGGCCGCTGCAAGAGTCAGCTGGCTATTTATCCTTACTTCCTCGGTAACCAGATTTGGTAATTTCTCAATATGAACGACGGCGCCATTTGAGTCCTTTTGTGCTGATTCGGGATGTTGGTCGTGAGTTCTCTCAGTTGCGCTTTCAGTCGGCGCGTCCGCAACCCCAGTCTTCACCATCTTTCGTTGCAGTAGGTCTGACGAAACTGTGACTGGCTCTTCGATCATGTCGTAAAGTTTCCGGAGTACTCCAGGATCTAAGCCCGCATTGACGATCTGATCGAAATCAAAGCCTTGCGAATGCAAGTCTCGCAGTGCTTGTTTGGCTTCCTCCATCTTCTGGTCTACCAGGTGCTGGTTTACTTCCTTAGATCCTTGTTTACTAGTGTTTGTTGATAGCTGATGCTGAACTGATGTGCACTCTGCTGTCCGCGAGCGTTGAGGATCATTTGAATTAGCGAGGAAGCCGTTCAGCGCGGAATATTGCTGAAATTGTGATGTAGTGAAATGTTGAGAACTAGGCGCAGCAAGTGAATCTGGACCAAATAAATAAAAACCCGAAGCCGTACACGCCAGTAATGTGGAGCGGAAACTTACCTTGGTTTAGTCCAGGAAGCGGTATGATTGGAGCATTTGCAGCACGGCGGCTGGAATCACTTTCCGCCGAGTCTACATTCTCATGACGCTTGTTTTGCGATACTCCTGACGGTGTCGATGTACTTGCTGTTGATTGACCGGCTGTTTTCCCGACTTCTTCATCGTCGAGCTCGCCTTCTTCCAGTTCGGACAACGCAGGTGGAACAGCATCAGAATCCCTAATATTCGTGCTTTGGACTTCTACAGCAGGGCGTAGATTTGTAAAGAGGGTACTAGGATCTGAAGGATGATTTGAGTTTGTGGAAGGTTGCCTGAAGGGTCGAGCTCCGTAAGAAGGGACGCCATGCGCAAATGGCATGGGAGGATATACCGGAGTCTGAAAGGCACTTTGTTGGACTTTTCCACCGTAAGGTGCGTATAGGATTCCATTTACTTCATTCCCAGAGCTTGGGGTCAACACACCTTGAGCATTAGAACGAAAGGAATGGGAGTTCGGACTCGTATGCGGTACTATAGACGTGCCGGTCATCTGGCCTTGACCATACGGAAACGAAGGGTTCTGATACGGATACGGGTATTGAGGCAGATCCTGATCGTAAGTGCCAGCGGGCGATTCCATGTGGCGATTCGGGTTGAAGGGGGTCCCAAATGTAGGAGGAAGAGGATAATTCGACATGGCGAGTGACAAGGGAATGCTTGCCTCATGGGTCAAGAAGATGTAAAGCGTCGAAGTTCACTGGTGATTAGTGGTAAGGTGTTCGGAGAATATTCGAACTGTACATAGGAGATTGCGCGAAACAGCGCGCATGGTGGACTGGAATGAGGAATGACAAGAAACTACAATTCAAGAAGAAAGAGGTCGATTTTCGCAGGAGTGATTGTCGAGACTAACCCTCTGGAAGAGGTAAGTCTGACGAGTGTAAAGTAGTCTTGGATGAGAAAGGGAATGGAAAGGTGTCAGTCAAAGGCACATATATAAGTAAGATGAGTGGGAGTGAAGCTTGAGAGTACTTCGTACCTAAGTTAGTTGAATTTAGAAAGAAGTCTGTCTACCTTGCCACGCTTACCTAGTGTGGACAAGCTTTTGGTTAGCTTAGCGCCGAGCTAATCCGGCTTCGGCAAGCGCGAAGCGAGGAGACGCGAGCTAACTTGTAACCCTAAGGCTCTGATCAGTTGTGTTTACTTTTCGAATTGGCTGCACAGGAATATAGTAAGGTGAGCTTGCCATCTTCTTCGTTCACTCTTCTCATACGACACGGTCACTGGATTGGTTTGGTTTCCGACCCGGTAATACCATGCCTCTACGGAAGAGTTGATTTTCTCCTGTTCGGTCGAAAACGTTTGGAGAGGGAGAGGGGAGAGGGAAGACCGGCAGCATGTCAACAACAGGTCCTGGCAGCGCATGGCGCAACAATCCTTTCGACAGAGCTTCACCCTCCCCCTCGCCAGGCCTTGCGACGCCGACTACGAGACCCAAAAGCGCTATAATTACCTCGCCTTCAGGCACAGGAGCCCCTTTCGCGCATAATCGCAACCAGTCATTTTCTCCTCCGAGTGGATCAAGCTTTGCGCCATTGCAGCTGGCGATGCAGAGATCCAACTCAACCAGAGCAATTCATCAGTCATCTAATACCTTCGCACCAAAGTTCATCAAGACCGAAGAGTCTCAAAGGGTTGGTGACAAAATTGGGGGTATAGAGGGCGAGAACGACTTTTCCGGGAAACGTTACGTCTGGCTGCGAGACCCACAGTCAGCGTTTGTGAGAGGATGGGTAGTCGAGGAGCTTCGTGCTGGTCGCTTGCTTGTACAATGCGACGACGAGAGTGTATGGAGCCTGCAAACTCCATTGGACCTGCTGGGATTGCTGACAACATCTCAGCAGCGAGAGGTCGATGCCGAGACCGTTGATAAAGTAAACCCTGCCAAGTTCGACAAGGCAGATGATATGGCGGAGCTCACTCATTTGAACGAGGCCTCTGTGGTCCACAATCTCCATATGAGGTATCAAGCAGATTTGATTTATGTAGGTTATCTGAGCGATGATCTAAAGCTTAGCTAATCGAATCCACCAGACTTACTCTGGCTTGTTTTTGGTCACCGTCAATCCGTACTGTCCACTGCCTATCTATACCAGCGAGTACATGGACATGTACAAGGGGCGCAGCAGAGAAGATACAAAACCTCACATATACGCCATGGCCGATGGTGCCTTCCGAAACTTGATTGATGAGGGGGAAAACCAGAGCATTTTAGTCACGTAAGTGTCTTTCACACCAGACATCCAAAATCCGCTAATGCTTCGATCAGCGGCGAATCAGGTGCTGGCAAAACCGAAAATACTAAGAAAGTCATCCAATATCTTGCAGCCGTAGCAACTTCTGATTCTCCAGGGCTCAAATCTGGAGGCCGGCAATTCTCTAACCTTTCGCAGCAGATCTTGAGAGCCAACCCAATCCTGGAGGCCTTTGGAAATGCCCAGACTGTACGCAACAACAATTCATCACGTTTTGGGAAATTTATTCGCATCGGATTTTCCCGGTCAGGGCAAATCGCAGGAGCTTTCATTGACTGGTATCTGCTAGAGAAGTCTCGAGTTGTAAAGCTCAACTCTAACGAGAGAAGTTATCATGTGTTCTACCAACTGCTCAGAGGGGCAGACCGCCGCATGAAGGAAGACTTCATGATTGCTGACTTGGGGGTGGAGGATTTCATCTACACGAGAGGTGGTAACGACATGATTGCGGGAGTCTCAGACGTGGACGAGTGGAACTCTTTGCTCGAGGCCTTCCACGTCATGGGTTTTCCCGAGAAGGAACAGCGATCTGTGCTCCGTACTGTCGCTGCAGTCTTGCTCCTTGGTAATATCACAGTGATGAAGGAGAGCTTGCGGGCCGATCAGGCCACAATCACCGATGACGCGTATGGGCAAGCCGAGAAAGTCTGCCGGCTGCTCGGTATTGCCATTGACCCTTTCGTTCAAGGATTGCTTCACCCAAGAGTCAAGGCTGGCAGAGAATGGGTCGAGAAAGCTCAAACGCCAGAACAGGTCCGCTCGTCTTTGGATGCTTTGTCGAAGGGTATCTACGAACGAGCTTTTGGCGATCTCGTGTCTCGCATCAATCGTCAGCTTGATCGGAATGGGATGGGCCTTGATGATTCCTACTTCATCGGAGTCTTAGATATCGCCGGATTTGAAATCTTTGAAGAGAATAGCTTCGAGCAATTGTGCATCAATTACACCAACGAGAAACTTCAGCAATTCTTCAACCATCACATGTTTGTCCTCGAACAAGAAGAGTATGCAAGGGAGCAGATTGAGTGGAAGTTCATTGATTTTGGGAAGGACCTACAGCCCACCATTGATCTTATTGAGCTCCCAAACCCCATAGGAGTTTTCTCCTGCCTTGACGAAGACTCCGTCATGCCAAAAGCTACAGATAAATCCTTCACTGAAAAGATGCACTCTTTATGGGACCGGAAGACGCCCAAGTATCGGCCATCACGATTAGCTCAAGGCTTCATCTTGACACACTACGCAGCTGAAGTGGAGTATTCTACGGTTGGATGGCTGGAGAAAAACAAGGACCCGCTCAATGATAACATCACGAGGCTTCTTGCATCTTCCAGCGATAAACACATCGCTACGCTCTTTACCGACTGTTCCGACTTTGATGAAGATGCCGGCGCAACAAGGAGCCGTGTCAAGAAAGGGCTCTTTAGGACGGTGGCACAACGACACAAAGAACAACTTTCCAGTTTAATGAATCAGCTTCACTCTACTCATCCCCACTTTGTGCGTTGTATTCTTCCCAACCACAGGAAGCGGCCTAAGCTATTCAGCGCACCGCTTGTCCTCGACCAGCTGCGATGCAATGGTGTTCTCGAAGGTATCAGGATTGCCAGGACCGGCTTTCCCAATAGACTGCCTTTTGCGGAGTTTCGCCAGCGATACGAAGTCCTCTGCCGCAACATGCCTAAAGGCTATCTCGAAGGTCGAACAGCCGCTCAGATAATGCTTGAAAAACTGTACTTGGACAATGCTCTGTATCGAGTAGGCTTGACGAAGGTTTTCTTCAGAGCCGGCGTGCTAGCAGAACTTGAAGAGCAGCGTGATTCTCTTATTCGGGATGTGATGTCTAGATTTCAATCGATTGCACGAGGCTTCACCCAACGAAGGATTGCCAACAAGCACCTATACCGAGCTGAAGCAACTCGAATCATTCAGCGAAACTTCAGGGTCTACAGCGACCTTTGCAACAATCCATGGTGGAGCCTCTTCGTTCGGATGAAACCCTTGCTAGGTGCTACCAGGACTGCTGGAGAAGTCAGAAGGCGCGACGAGACGATTCAGAAGCTGGAAGTCCGGGTACAACAGGAGAGTACCGATCGGTTGAGGCTCGAAGAAGAGAGGAGGCGCGCAGATACCGAAGTTCAACGTATCCAGCAAACCCTTGAAAGCGAACGCTCACTGGCGCTCGACAAAGAGGAGATATTCAAGCGCTTGCAGCAGCGTGAAGCAGAGCTGACTGAAAAGCTTGCAGGTGCGATAGAAGATCAAGAGAGCCTTGAAGATCACCTCGACGACCTCGTGGATGCAAAAAAGAGGGCGGAAGAGCAAGCTGAGAAATGGCGTGGTCAGCTAGAGCAGGCCGGACAGATCATCAGCAGACTAGAAATTGACAAAAAAGAGCTCTTAGACAAAATCTCTGACCTGGACCATCGAATTGGCGAGAACGAAAGAGCTAGGTTGGAGAAAGACGATAGGCACGAAGGACTTGTCCAGGAGAATAAAATGCTAGAGAGCCAGTTGCATTTGCAAGAACGAAAAGTTTCCGACCTCGAGAGAAGGGTTCTGGAAACAGATCAAGATCTAGATATCAAGCTCGCAACGACCACAAAGGACTTGCACCTTTCACGAAAACAGGTAAAGGATCTTCTGGATGACAACCGTCAAATCCGACAACAACTCCAAGAGCTCTCGTCCACTTCAACCGGCTATGAGGATATGGTGAGACGGAAGGAGAGCGAGATAGCTGTGTTAAGATCGGATCAAAAGAGGCACGATGCCGAGCGCACGACACTAGAGGCGGAGCGAAGCATGTTCGCTTCCCGGCATGATAACGTTCAGAAACGGTTGCGTGAGATCCAAGCGGAAGTGGATGCTACCAAATCGCAGAAAGCTCAACTAGAAAGGGAGGCAGCAGATACCAAGAAAGTCCTTGATGCCAAGTTATCTGAGGATACACAGGCCAGCAATAGCCGCAAGATGTTGAACGGTCAGATAGAGGATCTTAAAGCGGAGGTGTTTCAACTGCAGGCGGAGCTCAGTCGGGAAAGACAGTCTAGGGATGACGTCCAAATGCTAAGTGATCACAAAATGACAACCTTGAAGGAGGAATATCAAAACCTCAATGAGTCGAAGATTACCATCGAGAAGGAGCTTTACGTGCAACAAGATACCCTACGTCGTGCAATTGAGGCGCGAGCTAATGCTGAGAAAAATCGTAAAGACCTGCAAATAGAACTGAAAAAGCTGCGAGAGCGCTTCGTGGAGGCAGAATCCTCGAGGCTGCAGGCCGAGACAGCAGTGGAACGTAGTATCTCACGGCAAGCCAATGAGCGTCAAGCCAGCCTCAGAAAGGAGCTGGATATCAAAACTGCGCAATGCGACCAAATCGAGGCCGAGTGCCATCGTCTAGCGGACGAAGTGCAGTCTCTTACCAAGATAATTGCTGATTCAGACAATTTCCGTACCCAACACGACCAGCATAAAGAGCGCTTGGAGAGAGAGCTAATAACCGTCAAAGGCAGACTAACAGCGTCAGAGAATGACAACCGTGCCCTGTTGAACAAAGTTCAGCAAAAGAACCTAGACATTGCGAGATCAAACTCTAGAGCTGGCGACTCGCAAAGGTCCAGGATGGGCCAATTGCAAGCGGAGAAAGCGAAACTGGACGACGAAAATAAGAGACTTTCACGACAGTACCATGACGCTCAGCTATCGATCGCGTCCCTGGAGAAACAGAAAGAGAAGGTCGCTTTGAGTCTGGAAGATTCCAACCATGAGCTTGAACGTGAGCACAAGGCAACGAGGAGTGCCGAGAAGAACTGTTCTAGCGTCAGCATTCAACTAGCCGAGACTAATCGGAATCTGGAGTCTGAGAAGCAGCTCAGAACCCAAGCGCAAGCCAACACCAGAAAGTTGCAAAGCATGCTCGATGGTGCCAACGGAGAAGTTCAAGAGTCACGGCGGCAGCTTATTCTGTTGCACAAGGTCTTCGACCCAGAATCTCGAGACACGGCACCTTCGTGGGAAGCTGTAGCTCCACGCCTACGGGACTACACAGACCTAGCTGCACAGCTGGAGGCTTCCAAGCAGGGTCTGCGAGTGGCAGAAGAGAAATGGGCGCGCGCTGAGAACCAGATCTCCGAGCTTCGGCGGCGACACAACAGCGAAATATCGGAACTGGATGCTCGTCATTCTTCTTCTAAGCGTCAACTTCTCGAAGAGCTTGATCAAAATATTCTCGCAGCTAGAAAATCGCCCAAGCACTTACGCAAGGTCTCTGATCTCAAGCCATACTCCAATACTTCTACTCCTGGTCGTCGTCAAATAAGTAACACCACAAATGATTCCGGCCGCTGTGATCGCACCGTTGACACAGTCGCCTACAACAAGCGGATGGATCTCGTGGCTGAGCTAGAGATGGTGCAAAATCAACTTCAAATGACTGAAATGCACAATCGTCACTTGCAAAGCCAAATTGGACGCCTATCACCACAAAGAGATTCGTGGCAGGATGATAGCCCTTCAGTCAGGCGTGTACAGAAGCTCGAAAGGGAGAATGGCCGACTTCATGACCGACTAGATGACTCTGCGAAGAAGGTATCTGCATTAGAGAGGACGGTCCACTCTGGGGAGCTGTCACTACGAGACGTGCAGGCGCAGTCTCATGAGGAGCTTTACGATCTCATCAATTCGCAGGAGAACTCTCGGAAGTCATTGGTCCAGGTCTACGACAACACTGTTGCTGATCTGGCTGAAGCCAAGTCACATATCAACAGTATCAAACATGCTCGTGCAACTCTAGAAGTAGAACTTCGGGATGCAAAATCCGAACTTCGAGAAGTATCTGCAGCAAACGAGCATGAAGCGGCATCCCGAAATCAACTTCTGCAGGAATTCTCAGATCTACAAATCAGACTTGATGCAGAAGCGTCCAAAGCCGGAGACCTTGCATCGAGTCTGAGTCTCTACAAGCGGAGAGCCGACGAATACTTCAGTAAACTCGAGCAAGCGGAGATTGCCATACTCAGAGCTTCTCGTGCAGAACAGTCTGCCAAAGCACAAGCGAAAGAAAGCGAAGATACCTACGCAACAGTTATGGCTGAGCGCAAGCAGATGGACTCCCTTGTTGAAGACTTGCAGCGACAGAATCAACGTTACGAGGAAAGAGTTGAAGATCTTGCTGCAGATCTTGATGGCGCACTCCAAGCGAAGAAAAGACTGCAGCACGAACTTGAAGACTATCGGAGCCAAATGGCCATGGATGTGGAAGACAAAGAGACTTCTATGGAACAGACCAGAAGGAAGTATCAGAATGAATTTTCAAATCTGACTAATGAGCTACAGATCGAGCGCGAGAACGTCATCCATGTCCGCTCCGAGAATACGCGCATACGGGACGAGTTGGAAGAGTTAAGATCGAACTGGGACGATGAAGTCCTAAACAGTTCGTCGTGGGCGAAAGAGAAGTCAAGACTCGAGATGACTCTGCAAGACTTGTCATCGTCAAGAGAAGAAGCGATCAATGCGCATAATGATGCTCAAGGAAAGATCGTCTCTCTTCTGTCGCAGGTACGGAACCTGCGCTCCTCAATGGACGACATCGCCGCCGAAAGAGACATGCTTCAAAAGGAGAAACGCGGTCTTGAAGCTCATTTGTCCGAAGCAAGTGACCGTCTTGAAGACCTTGCCCGTGGCGAAAGCCCGTCAATGCGTAATGCTGCAGGCATGGACCGTGAGCTACTTGATCTGAAATCTCAGCTTGCTCAGCAAGAAGATGTGGCAGTCGCTGCTATTGGCAAGATGCGTAGAGCAGAAGCTATGACTACGGAGCTGCAGAAGGATGTCGTTTCGGAAAGGGAGACGAATGTCAATTTACACAAAGAGAAAGTGGGCCTAGAAAAAATGGTGAAAGACTTGCAAGGCCGGGTAGTGGATTTGGAGACAAAAGCGTATACAAGCGCCAGCCTGGACGTGCGGTTTTTGAATGGCCGAGTGCATGAGGTAAGAGGACCGATTTGTCCAGGACTCGTTCAGAGATGGCTGACAATCCCTCGTCGCAACAGCTGGAGCATCAGCTTGAAACACAAGAAAATACACACTCCGCCTCTCTTCGTTCCGTCCGTAACGTCGACCGCACAGTGCGTGATCTCCAGTCACAGCTTGCCCGCCGCGACAAAATCGCCAGCCAACTCACGGATGATGTCGCTAAAGGTCGTGAGAAGATAGAGCGTCTGCTACAAACCGTTGATGAGTTACAAGCCGAAGAGGCGAAGAGCCAATTGAGCGCTAGAAGAGCTGAGCGGGACCTGAGGGAGGAGAGAGACAAGGGGCTCAGGCTTGAGAGAGAATTGGAAGGATGGAAAGGACTGAGGACGGAACGAGGCGCTACTGCTAAGGGCCGTGGCAGCGAGTGGGGCGGGAGTATGAGAGGTAATCACACGGCGAGAGGCAGTGAAAGTGGGGACGGTATTAGGAGGATGTTGAGTGATAGTAAAGGATTTCTGTAAAGACGGGAGGGGCGTTGGTGATTTTGGAGCGATTGCGACTCAAGGCATTTGCATAAGGCGTTGAGACGTTACTTCGACTGCGTTACCATTCTCTATTATCAGAAAATACCCTTGATCAGGTACAACATTTGTAGGCTATTGGCTTCCCGAATCAAGTGACTGGCTAACACTTTGAGATATCTCCTCTCTTCTTCGCTGTTGTGAACCACATAATGACAGTGAAAGTCCTACCTTCATTTCTCGCCCCATTTGCCATACTCCGCTTGCCACTGCATCAGCCTTCTCCTCAACACTTCCATCATCGCCACACTACTCAACGCCGCGAAAGCCTGCTCATTGATGCCATCCAAATCTGCTAAGGCTGCACTGACCCTTTCCCCACTATTCATGTCATGTTTTGAAATATTCCCATGTCCGTCGCCCCTGTTGCCGTTGCTTTCTGGGGGAGTGTTTGTGCTGGTCGACGTTTTCGTCGCTGAGGGCGGCCCAACCCCTGCCATCTCCGCTTGCGTGTGGGAGATAAATTCCAGGATGCCGGCAACGCGGCGTTTCATGTCATTCATGCTGGTACGATTGAAATTCATGTGGCGCGGCCTGGAGGGTTTGCCAAATCCATTACTATCGGCAAATCCACTGCCGGTGCCGCTGCCATTGAGGTTTGGTGTTCCGTTTTCTCCGTCATGGGAATGATTGCTTCGCGCAGGCGAGATAGTGGTGATCGGGATCTCGGCAGGGAGGTCGCGGTCCTTAGTGTATTGATTCCTTCCAACACGGCCTCGTTTCGCTGGTGGTCGACCAGTCTTTCTTTGCACGGTCTTTGATGGCGGATGATCTGGAAGGGCAGGGGCAGCGAAAAGAGTGTTATTCTTGTTGGGGCCCCTGGAAGACACCGTCCGTGAGAGTGGTTGAGGCGAAGGATCGGACTCTAAGGATTTAAAGTTTTAGCAGTGCCAGATGGGCGAATGAGATCTGAGGGAACAATACCGTCGTCTCGCCGTCGTTCTGCACGGCCTTTGCGGCCGACAAGTGCATCTGAGCGTTCCTCTTCTCGCTGAGCTTCGCGATCTCGAACTTCTTTATTCCGGTGATTCCGAGCTGCTGCGCCTCTGATGGTTTTGGGTTTCTCTGGCTTTTCAATACCAATTTCGGGCTCTGCACCACGGCGGCGAATTTTGCTTTGGGAAACCGAGGAAGCAGAGCCTGAAGTAGTCCGTTGGCGCTTCGTATTCTCATTAAGCCTGCTTCAGTCAGCACGTGAGGCATGTTAATCGCAGTGCATGTAAACGTCAAACAAACGTGCAAGACTTACTCTTCGCTTTCGCTTCGACTCCGCTTGCCCTTCCGTCTGGCTGTAGTCGTGCCTGGGGGTCCACCTTCTCTCTTACTTTCCTCAATTGCTCGTCTGAGCTGCTCTTCTTCATATGCCGCGTCACGGCTGTTCATTGTCGAGCGACGCCCCTTTGATGTATTATCTGCGTTGGCCATTGATTTCCTACCTTCTCTAGATTTCTTCGAATTTTCTTTTGAAGGAGCCGGAGAGGACTGTGGTGATTTTGATTGCTGCATGGGAAGGTAGCGAGAGTATTTGCGTCTAGGATCAGAAAGTGAGTTGAGCCCAAGGACAATAGAATGCGTACACACCCATTGGCGGCAACAGTAATTCTGTGCAACTCCTGGCGGCACCGCTCACAAAAGTATTCCTCCGGGCTCGTAACTTCATCCATGATCCCAACACAACCCCCATGTTGCCAGACTTTGCATATATCACATTGTATAAACCATCCGGTAGTATCTTCAGCCAAAGACGCAGGATCTGACTCGTCATTTGAGAAAATTTTGGTGGGGTCGGCATCGGGCAATCCAGGGTACTCCTGGTTTCCACAAATGCATCGTGTTACCTCCTCCTCGACTTCTTCGTCATTCTCATCGTCAACTGCAGGTGGCGCTTCGTTCTTGGGGTCGTCTTGACTGCTCCCCGTCCTGGGCAACTGTGGTCTAGCTCGCGCTTCAGCATCTTCGGAGGACTGCGATCGAGCGGCAAGTGAGCTCCGTGGTGAAGGCAGCTTGTTTGGCGGGCGGGCGCTGCGATCTGCACGACCAGAGGAGATAGAGGATGAGGAGGAATTGGTATGTTGCTGTGCAGATGGTGTTGGCTGAGTGGTGCGCGCCCGCGAGGAGCGACGAGGAGACATGACCAGCTCTTGGCTTCTACAGACTAGCAAGCATGACCGAAGTAGGTCGAACCTACTGGAGTGATGGATGGACTTCTGCCTGAGAGTTGGACCGGCAGACTCAAGCGACTTTGAGCCGACGTGGGAGGATTGAGGGAAGATGGGGGATCAGAGTGGCATTGAATGGCGAATGCAAGGCTTGGTGGTAGATTATGAAGCAGCTGGGGGAAGGAGATGGATGGTCAAATTATGAGGATATTCTCAAGTAATAAGGTAGTAGAAGTATGTTAGTGGGATGGAATTGGAAGAGACGATGGAGACTGGGCACAGGGAGAGTCGTTTCGCATCTTGAACGAGCACTGGTCCTCACTAGAGCATTTTAGGAAAGGGAAGTGGAGTTTAGCCTTAGTTCCACGGCTTTAACAATTAAATACCTTACTTTACCTTACCTTAGGTACTCTAGGGTACTTGGGGTTAAGGTATATTACGTATATTACCGAAGGTAAAGAGACTTGATTTCGAGTCAGGCAGTTCGTTCTTGGCATGAATGATTGGGGCAATTTTCGATTCTTTTTTTTTATTTTTATTCTGATCCTGCAAGGACAGATATCTAATGATTATACTTTCATTCATCATAAATCCTCTCCCATTGCGTACCTATCCTTATTATACTACACAGTCATATATATGTTCATTCCTATACACTAACCTTCCTATATTTAACGTGTTTTGTGAACCTGCTTTGCCTTGGATATAATAAGCCTCCACCTCTGACACGCATATCGGGCCAAGATTTTTCCTTTCAATTTTTCCTTTTCCCTTTCCCAAAGATATCTAACATTGTTAAGGCCATACCCGAAGCCGTTACCGTAATTCCTAAAAGGCTATCAACTACATGAGGTGGTGTCATGAAGAGTGATTAAAGTATTATACGAATAAACTATTCGGAGTAGAACATAACAACAAAAAGTCCACCGTCTTTGATATCGAAATATCTTCTGCTTTGCCTCCTCTACACTTGCCCAGCTTTCCGCCTAAAGTATTCTATTCTCCAGGCTGCTTCCTCCCTCGACTTCCAAAAGGAGAGTTAAAGGCACCCCCAACCGACTCCCGTACATCAGCATTTGTAAGACAATCCTCCTTTTCCAGTCAAATCTTCCGTCAACAGCCACCATACACTCCGACCTTAACACTTTACTTTAGCTATGCGTGGGAGCTGTAGTAATTACTCCAATCGCAAGTGTCATTACAGAGAGCTTACGTGCATCACCATGTAGGCACCTTCGTCAATTGTCCATGTGTCCATTTTCCTAACCATTAGCCCCATACGGCCACGAAATACACGACCTTTGTTGTCAACGCCGGTGCTGTCACAAAACACTTGGAAACGGAAGCTGGCGGACGGAGATTGTAGACATTATGGCAGCCACACTAGGTACGAGCCCACGCTTTCCCTTGCGAACCTGAGAACAGCATCGGTCCCCGTCCAAGGTGCTGTACAGCTATCAATATCACTCACCATATCTTCTTCATGCATCCTATATGCATTTCCGACTCTCTTAGCTCAATGCTGACACGCTTCTTCTTCCCTCTCTTTCCAGGAAATACGTATTCGCCGCCTTCTCCATTAGAACTACACTACTCCGATACCACCTCCTCCATTTATCCTGACCGGCCCATCCGCCCTCTGCCAAAGAGACGCCTGCGTTCTCGACTTTCCTCAGAGGTTGCAGAGTCTATCTTGTATCCACCAGCCACGACGCTGTCAAAGCCACTCTTTCAATTTCCATACAATGGCCCAACGCATCAGCGAAACAAATCACCTGCCGGAATGCATCCCTCCGATATTGAAGCCAGTCTAGTGCGAGAGCAAAGAAATGGCGATGCTGAAACTGATAGCTACCAATTCAGGGGGGCCGAGAATGGCAGTGAAGACGAAGATGGCCTGGGTATGGCAAGACGCTACCAAGAACAGCGCCAAAGGCCTGGGTGCGTGAATTACTTGTCGAGGAACGGTTATACATCCTCGAAAAGCGACACCGCCAAGTACATCAAGCCGCCCATACCACAATCAACCGCTTCGTCAGGTGACTCGATTGACGGGTATGATTCGTTTGAAAACACAAACAACAAAAAGAAACGTAAGATACCTACTTCTGGGTCGTTAGGAAGTCACCAGAGCTCGCTCTCTGCCGACATGGCTCAGATGGGTATCTCGTCAGCACGAGATCTAGATGTTGGTCAGTCAGAGTCGGACAGTGGTGTCGGACATTATTACGGTACGGGGAACTCAGCCGTACTTGCAGCCTCAGCTGGAACAGGGATATCTGGAGCTGGGAGAGGACGCTACGGAAGAGTTGGCACGCGGTATCATAACGGGCGAAGTCCTCTTGGTGTCTCGGTGAATGGATCGAACACCCTGCAAACTGGTCGCTCTTTTCACCACCGAAGAGATTGTACACCTGGCAGTAGTACTGGGGTAAAAGGTGAAATAGGTCTTCAATCATGCATTGCTTCGTCTACTAATCTGTGAACAGAGGATGCGGCAGTGAAATCAACTGACCAGGGTATAATATCGGCAGCTATGGCAGAGGCGGCTGCTTCACCGACTACGCCAGTCAAAGGCCAAGAAAATAAAAGTCTCCTCGAGCAACAGCCGTCAAAGAAATCTAGCTCTGCAAAGACCCTATTTACGTTCACTTGCCAGTCTGATTCTGCCAATAGTATGGTATGGCCCCCAGACATAGACCTCAGCCCTTCGCCTATCGGACCGTACCCGAGGGTAGCAGCAAATGCAGCCGGACCCCATCAATCGCAGAACGGCAGAGGCTTCGCAACTCAGGGAACTCAGACGAGTCCTGATATGGCAAGCCAAAGGAACCAAGCTACGGCGAACCAAGCTGGTATCAATCAACAAGCTTCTCAACAAGCTCCCCAGCAAGCTCCCCAACAAGCTCAGAAGCCCCGTCGACCACTTCACAAGCAGTATGCTCTCGCAGCTCGCAACCGCCGCACGCGTCAAGAGCTTAACAATTACAAAAACCCACCGAAAGAAGAAGATGTGTGGATCTGCGAGTTTTGTGAATATGAGAGCATCTTTCACGAACCACCAAAAGCTTTAATTCGGCAATACGAGGCTAAAGATAGACTGGAACGTAAGCGTTTGGCCGAAAAACAACGACTCCTTGAAAAAGCAAAGATGAAGGGTAGGAAAGGCAAGAAAAACAACAAGAAGAATGCAAATGCAACGACTCATGCACAACAGTCAGCGCAGAAGCCACGCTACGGCCAGCAACCAATGGATCAGATGCCAGTGCAGCACCAAGGGACACAAAGTGAGGAGTACGTCTTGGATGATTATGATAACGACCCTGTACCAATGCCGGCTGTACCTACCCCTACTCCCTCAAAAATCCCGCAATCGATAGCGCAGAACCATAACCACAGCTTAAGACCTTCCTCAAGCAGTGGAGGCATGAAGGGTGGGTTTAGCGCGGACCGGAAGGCTGACTCATGATCGTTGTTTTTTGGTTTTACTTGCACATTGTTCATCATCTTGTCTGTTCTCCATGACCCTTGCATCAGCCAAAGAATGTGGCATGGAGAGTGAGAGGCTATTTGGCTGATGCATAATTTCCAGACAAAGCTGAGTCTCTGTCTGCGATACTCTATCCCAGCTTACGACCTCCCTCCACTGAGAGTATAGGGGCAACAAATGGGGTAGCACGACTGCGACAATTGTCTGTAAATAAAGTAGGATTGGGCGTAGTAGATTAGCTTTAGATTGTCACAGTGCACATATCACCATTACGATTCTTGTAATCCGCTGTATCAAACCGTATCATGAATCACGTGACGTGACGACTAGCCAATTTCCTTCAACATCTTATTCCCACAATATTCCTACCGCCTTCAATGACACAAAGTCCACTGATGTGCAGCCGAACTCACTGAGATACTACTCATAGTTCATGTTCTTAGTCGCGCTCTATTGCCCATCGTTCGAGAGGCATGGATCGGCCATTGGAGGATGTGATCTCGGAACGACAGGTAATACAAGCTCCCCTACGAAGGTGATGATCGTCAGCCTACATTGCTGAAGCTGACTTACTGCGTCGGTAGAGAAGAGGTAACCGTGGAGGACGAGGCCGCCGGCAGAGTAATTGGCCACGCGACGATGCAAGAAAGGTACCTATCTTCAACAACTCTTCTCAACATCTTTCTCTACGCCTTATTGTCGCCCGACTGAGGTCTATATGATGAACCTGACACTCTCTCATCCTTAGGTTCTTCCACCTCCTTCCTCACCTCGCCTATAATTCAGTCGCACCTGGCGACGCTTTAGCTATGGACGGATGCGATATTCGAGAGATAGTGCTTAGATATACATGACACAAGGCTGACCTAGTCCTCTCCTTCTGTGGCGAAATAGTGGAATAGCAAAGCAGACAATACAGATATTGATGCGTGTGTGCCGCTGCATGCCTTACTTTCCGCAGTCAGTGTCTAATCCCAGGGTAGAGACTGGGTGCACGACAGATTCAAAGAGGACGAAGAAGAACATCCCAGTGCGTCTCGAACGACAAAGCGTCTCAATAGCAGCAATTGATTATCTCCCAGCCCGACAACCATATCGTCAACCGCGCAATACTCGAATAGATCGATACTCACCCGAGCCTAGCAAGTGAGATGCCCCCGTCGTTCCTGCTCAATAACACCATGTCAATCTGACCTTTCCACGTAGCTCCTCTACCGGTGCCAAGCTCCGTGTTGATAATCTACACTACGACCTTACGGAAGAGGATCTCGAGGTAGCTCTGTGCTTTCCCTCCGCAGAGTATCGACTGACGCACCCTCTTACCAGGGCCTATTCACCCGTATTGCCCCTGTGACGTCTCTGTCTCTTCGATTCGACCGCGCCGGCCGCTCTTCTGGCACAGCATTTGTCACGTATGCCTCTATTTCTTCGGCAAATCGCGCTATACGCGATTTCGACGGCGCAAACGCAGCTGGCCAACCCATTCGTCTTACGCTACTTCCTACAGCACCAAGTGTCGATCTAATACGCGGTAGAGCTACGGCAGGGCGCAACCCCTTTGATACGGCCACCAAGCCTGGCAGGAGTCTATTTGACAGAGTAGAAATGCCTGGAGCAGGGAGACATGGTGGTGGTAGGAGTAGGTCTAGAAGCCCTGGGGCTCCACGGAGAACAGACACGTCGAAGCCGCCGCCCGATGGTGTTGACCGATACATCCCCCCAGCGGGCGGTAGCAGACGGAGGCGAAGCAGGACTAGAAGTCCTCGCCGTAGGAGCCCAATCGGTAGGGTGAGGAGCCCGATTTATGGTCGGAGCGGAAGGGGCAGGGGCGAGGAGCGGGAGAGGGGATCGCGGATAGTGAATGGGCGGCCGAGGAAGACGCAAGAGGAACTGGATCAGGAGATGGAAGATTATTGGGGGACAAAAGCCGAAGAGAATGGGACTGTGAACGGAGATGCAGATGTAGAGAACAAAGAAGAGGTCGTTGCACCGGCCGCGGTAGAGGACGATGATATTGACATGATTATTTGAAATAGCGCGCGACAAAAGGAACCGGTGATTCTGCGGTAAGCAGACCCGCTGCATGCTGGATGAAGTCCAGCCTTGTTGTACCCAGATTCGATCGAGCATAGACATTCGAACGCACCCTTCTCGCCTTCTGAGAAGCCGGCTAGGCATTCGCATGACGGATACGTGACTGCAACAACCTGTCGGGCAGAGTCTTGACGAATTTCACGGCATCGAGATCGGTTGGGTTTCAATGTACATCTCTTCTCATTACATCTGTCGCGATACATAAAGGGGTATCATCAAATGGTAGTAAGATGCAAGAATTCAGATGACCACTCCCATCATTGTGTCCTCCTTGATGCAAGACATCTCGCCTTTCGCCTATAACTCCATTCTGTTATGCCGGATTAGTCGTCATCAAATCAAACCTTACCCCTTTACAGCAAGTTTACCGCCGAATTGAGTTCCCCAATTCTTGATGCCGTTCACTTCCAGAGTCCGTAACCACCTTCACAAAACTTCCACAACTTGACCGTCCCATCCTCGCTTCCACTCGCGCAAAGCTTGCCGTCGGGGCTGAAACCCAGACTCCAGATTGGTCCATGGTGCCCCTTCCACACGTCCAAGGCATCGCCTTGCCCGTCTCCGTCCATGTCCCATACCTTCACCCATGTATCTTGGTTCCCACCTGTCACGTATTTTCGCTCTCCTTCATGCACTGCCACTGATGCCACTTCCTTAGGAAACATGACGCGTTTGAGTAGCTGACCAGGAGAGGTGCCAGAGAAGAAGTATGCAGATTTACCTGCCGCGACAGAGAGTGTGGACTTGGCAGGGTTGAGTTCACAGGAACCGATCATTCCCTCAACGGCGTAGGTGGCGATGGGCGAGCGCGTACGGACATCGAACCATCGGATGTTCTTATCTTCGCAGGCGGTGATTAGGATATTGAGATCACCGCCCCAAACTATTGATCTGATCGTGCTCTTGTGGACACCAGGCCCAATTTCGTAACCTGGCGGGTGTGAAGCATGACCGTTCACACCGAATGTTGGGCTGGTTGGGGAGGAAGAGTTGCTGTTGGGAGAAATACCCGACTGCGATAGATCGAAGATCATGAGTTTCTTTTCGAAACCGCCAGTGGCCAAGATTTGCGGACGAGGCTGGGAGGGGAAGGCAACGGCGCGGACGATGTGGGCATGTTGAAGGGTGTGAAGGCATTCGCCAGTGTGAGTGTCCCACACTTTGCTGTAGGAGAGTGGCGTTAGCTTGCCTAAGGCTCATAAAATCAAACGACTGAAGAGGCTTACGCAGAGAAATCTGCAGAAGCAGTTGCTGCGAGTGTAGCGTCAGAAGAGAGACGGGCTTGCCAACATGCTCCTTTGTGACCGATGAAGGTGCCGATCCTATGCACTATCAGCAGCGCCGGTGTCTAGGCTGATCAACGTAGCACACCAATCTCCAGTCACTCCATCCCGAAGCATAGGATTGTTATCTGCGATGCTTCAGTAAACTACCTCGGATCATAGACTCGAACCTCGACCGACCTTTGCAAGCGGAAATGAGGTAGTACTGATCATGCTCTACAACGTCAGAGAAGCTCAGGTGCGTGACCGGGCGAGAGTGTCCATGGCAGGTCAGGGGCACTGCTTTGGCTGATTCTGACAGGACCGTCAGCTTGTGATGCTACGCGTTGGAAGTCTGGTAGTCAAATCCAGGGGTTTGTACTTTGCTGGGGAGCAGGTGCCATAGAAGCAGGCGTAGAAGACAATGAGGGCTCACCCATGGTAGACGTCCAGGTAGTGCAGGGGTAAATAAGAGGCGGAAACGAAAGTGTAGAGGGGGGATCACTGGCAGCTGTGATTCAAGACTTGAAGGAAAGAGAGGAAAGTGTGAGCACTAGAATATGGTGGGTGACTCTGAGCTCAAGTGAAATGTTTGGCAAACGAAGGTCGATAGTTCTTTGTTCGAGAGCAGCTGGTACTTGTTATTCACTTCATAAGATGTCGTAAAGTCGTAAATGATGTCTGAGCTGCGCCTATCCAAACTACGGGGGAGAAAGTAGACGTTGAGATACTTGGCCAAGCGAAAGAGACAGTAAAGGTACGGCAATAGAGATCTGAGGGGTGGGAGTTGAGAGTTGAAGATTGAGAGTTGAATTGAGGGAGAGCAAAGTGGATGAGAAACATGAACGCCAAATGCCTCGGAACAAGGTATATCTCAACCCTAACCCTAAGCTGGAGCATCTGGAAGCATGTCGACCTTGATTCCTTCTTTTTCCCCCTATACCGAATGGCCAGCATTGGATGGTGGCTGACAGGTTCGGAACGAACATCAATGTCCAGAAGCAGGATCCTGGGTTCGTATTTGTCAAGACGGAAAAGCGAAGGGACTTGATTGGTCGAGGACTATGAATGGAAGAGTCTATATACGTTGAGAAGCGACTTCTTCGCAAGGTCGACTTTCTGCCGATCGTGGTGGGTGGGAGCTTGCAAAGCAAGAATGGATCCTTTTGGCGGTGAATATGATGACCGGGAAAGTGGAGGCTCTCGCGACGGAAGCTCGGACAATGATCAGGAGGGGACCGTGGAAGATCGAGATGACGAAGATATGGATGGCAATGGGGCGCCAGAAGCTGATGCGGACGGTGAAGGCGAGAATGAAGAGGACAACGAGGACGAGGATGATGAGCCTGATCAAGATGATTCGCAGTATCCTTTCGGAGATGGCCCTAATCAAGGGCAAACGAAGCGTGTTCATGCCTCCCAAACCTCATCCACAAGCAATACATCAGAGTCTTTGCAGGGTCAAACTGGCGTCGATGGGCTTACTTCTGCTGCACCTACATCCAACCCGAAGCCTTCGGTGCTACTTACGTCCCCTTCGCCTACTCAGGATTCAGCCACTTCCAATGGTCTAAGCTTCGAACTGCCTAAAGTCCGTCCAGAGGCATTGACTGCTTCCGTGTACGATATAGTCCCCACTATTGCAGCGCCACACAGCACATCCATCAACTCGATTACTGCGACTCCAGACCTGCGTTGGGTCTTCACTGGGGGCGCTGATGGGTATATAAGAAAGTATAATTGGTTAGAAACTGCCAATGGCAAGTCCATGCTAACTGTAGCTCAACGGCATCCTTTTGTTGACAGTGTGACAAAGGCTGGAGTTCTGATGAGTTATTGGGACAATACTGAAGAGCCTGCTGGTAGATATTTGATCACTCCGTTGGAGATACTGCAACTTACATTGAATTGGCGACAGGGAAGTCATCCGAGGAAACCTCCTCCATCTCATCAGTCTACTCCCTTGCTGTACAGCGCGAAGGTTTATGGCTCTTGTCCGGACTCGAATCTGGCGGCATTAATCTACAATCTGTCAGGCATGATGAAGGAAAGCAGATAACGTGCCTCCGAGGACACACTTCTGCTGTTTCTGTTCTTAACCTTGCTCCAGACGAGAAGTCCGTGCTCTCGGGAAGCTGGGATAAAAACGTCATTGACTGGGATCTGAATACGGGAAAAGTCGTCCGCAATTTCGAGGGTAGTGGCGGCCAGATATCAGCATTAGAAACCCGGCCATTGTCTAGCTTGCCTGTTCCAGAAGCTTCGGGGGATATGGAAGAATTCAATGGTACCTTCTCTACAGACAGCACTGACAAGCCCCGGATCAACGGCACTGTTAATGATATTGACCACGACGCTCAGCACGAGGTTGATGTGAATGGGAACGTAGGCTCACCTGCCGACTCACTTTTCGGCGGGAACGATGGTGATTCACTATTTGGAGACAACGACAACGAAGCACAGGGTGCTCCATCGGGGGGCAATTTTGTTGACGACGACGACGACGAATTCTCACGGGCTATTGCGAATGGGATTCGAGATCACGAGCATGACCAGGAGCAAGAAAAGGCGATGAAAGACTTGGAGGGAGATATCAATATGAAGGATGCTAGCCAGTCTCCCATTACTGTGCCGGTCAATCAAAACGCTCAAGTGCCAGCCTCGCCAGCGACACGAATTGCAACAGACCACACCGTTAACCAAGACGCTTCTGATCTAGCTGAGACAGTAAAAGTCGGATTGCCCCACTCGAGCGAGCTGCTTCCCAATGGTGAAAGCGGCGAAACCGCGTTGGCCAACTTCCAAGAGGCTTCGTCATCGAGTGACTCGACTTTTCTTGCTGCTTCGTTTGACGGAAGTCTTCGCATATGGGACAAGCGCCGAAACACACCCATAGCGAAGATTACTCCTCAAAACGTGCCTCCATGGTGCATGAATGCTTGCTGGTCACCGGACGGAAACTTCATTTATGCCGGAAGGCGAAACGGCACCGTTGATGAGTATAGCTTACACAAGGGCTTGCGAGGTGCCGAGAGAAGCTTCAAGCTGCCCAACAACAGCGGTCCGGTCAGCGCCGTTCGAGCTATGCCGAACGGACGCCATCTAATTTGGTCAGTGTCGGTCGATTTTTCATAAACAAGACTAATTGGCGGCAGTGCTTCCTATGACATTCTCCGGCTGTATGACCTGCAGCAACAACAAATCTTTAAGCATGCCACCGTCCCCTTTCTCATTGTTCCCGGCCATCGAACTGGCGTTGTATCCCATCTTTATATGGACCCGACGTGTAGATACTTGGTATCGACAGCTGGGAATCGGGGCTGGGAAGGCTCTTCTACGGAGGTATTGCTGGGGTATGAGATTGGCGTACCAAAGTAGGGATCGTGGTATAATCTCAGGTCATTACGGAGGAGTTGAGGAGAATACTATATGTGTTTGCAAGATACCCAGAATTTTATCTCGCATAGAAAGGGAAGTATGATCTGTTCCTTGCAAGAAACAAGCGAAAGGTCTTTTCTTGGAGTCGTACCACTGTAATCATGCACGACTAATTCACCCAATGTGCTATTGATTTCGCACATTCAGCGCCGAGGCGCAAGTGCCGCGTCGTCAACACTTCACGGTGATTGTCAGTCCTTAATCGAACAACAACAACACGACCGGCAACAGATGGACATGACAACCGTTACCCACAAGTTGCTTTCCTTTGGATGATTCGCAAGAGCTAAACCTGTAATCATTGCTACTAGCCATCGTGGTGAAGAATCAGATAAATGCCTCATCTTCGGGGCATCACTGCCCACATAACTGACTCTCATGGCGAAAATCTTCAGGAATGGGGGACTCGATATCTACGACTGCAGACCAAGGGCAGCAAAGTCTCTACATACGTTCAGTCGACGACGGACGTCGCCTTTCAGATATCCTTGCAGCCAGACATCCCATTCATAGAACACATTCCTCCATCGGACGCCTCGGGAGGCAAGGCTTGTTCCTCCAGAATGAAAACCACACGTCTCGCGGCCATCTCAGAGGACCATTCTACTGAGCAGGATCATATAAAAAAGAGCAAAGATACGCTTCCTTCTCCAGTCCGATCATGTACAGTGCCGCAGAGTCACCCCCCACCGGATTTTGCATTTCTAGGTGTCTTATATCTTGATGGACGAAGGATACCAGAGCGTAAGATCATCGTCTACACCGATCCTGCCGATAAGGATTTCAATTCTCCGGATGGCAAGGTTGCATTCAAGCACCGTTGGGTACAGTCAGTTGATGGAAGAATGACCGAACATGCTTGGGTGTTCAAGGAAAAAGCCATCGAAACAGTCTTTGACAAATTAATCATTGCCGGCACTCAGGCCAACATAGAGAACGAGGATGACGATGCTCTCATCGAAGCAATGAAATCCTCGGAAATCGATGCTCGAGGGAAGACGGGGAAAGAGAGTCAAGTTGGTCAAATTGTGGTTGAGCTCCATAGAGTAGTTCTCGGAGAAAAGCGATTGGAAGCGCATTTCCGCCCACACCATCAAGAAGGCCAGGAGGAGGACATTGATATGGAACGAGCTCCTCGGGATATCACTCATGCGACTGGGTAATTCCTAGACCATCGCCTCAGTCTATGCGCGCTGTGCTAACATTTTCAACCTTAGATTCATTCACAAAAAGACTCTTAAATCCGAGCCATTACGGGTAGTAGAGCACTGTGCGTACACTTTTAAGCTGTCACTTCTCTCCCCGGTTCTTGCCGTGAAGATGCAATGCAATTCTGACTCCGAAAATTCTATGTAGGGCCCTATCAGCCGAATGAAGGACCTTACGCCACCTTCCAGTTCTTCTATAGAAGTCGAGGTACTTGTCTCTCTTGTAGCACAAGACCTTCTACCATGAGCCTGACTGATCAGTTATCAGAACAGCTGCAAAAGTTCCATTTTCCGGGCTTTGTGTCCCTACCAACCATAACAACAGCTAGGACAATAAGACTTTTGAACACTCGGATGGCTGATTTGACACCCCTGAGTATCTCCCTACCTCTGGAGAAAAAGACGAAGAAAATGTGGTGTGACCATGATTCGTATGAAGCAAAGATAGAAAAGAGAGGGTTTAGGCCCGGTGGCAGTCACAAATGTGACTTTGGTTCTGAGTACCGTGACATACCAGCAATGTCGCCGTCTGTAGGGGACGAGGCTTGCGAGACCAAGATATCGCTAAAGTATCCGGCCGCTCCATTACCAATTGTGGCTAACAAATCGGTTGAGAGTTCCCATCTTGATGCTTTTCCCCTTAAGACCAGCGCCGAGGCGCCGCTATTAGCCGGAAATCTACTGGCTCCAGATCCCGAATACAAGCTACAAGATCAAGGACGTGCCCGCCAGACATCCAGTTTAGACACTCCCACTTTCATCACTGCAGAAACCTCTTCATCCGCTCCGTCGTTGACCCGGTTCACAACTGAGCAAGTGACCGACATCACTGACAGGAACCGCTATCGCCCAATTGCGAGGGATTGTTACCCGAGCGATCGGGAGGAGAACACTGACGACGAGCACATAACAGAATCAGACCTCGAAACCCATGCTGATGATGACGAGCTCAGTTACACTGTTGGTCCTGAAGACGAGGGCTACGATAGCCTGCAGTCTCAATTCAGGGACGTGAGGATTCGCAAGCGTCAACGTGACGATGCTGAGGATGCAGAGGATGACAATATGGCCTGCCAAGGGGCCCCTACTGCTCATTCAGATGGCAGACGGGAGCAAAAGACTCTGAAACTGCCTCTGACGGAAGAAGAGCGTGCACATCGAGGCAAGAAATCGCGGACAGCAAAACAAACCTTGGTAGCAGACGGTGGTCAAGATGCCCATGGTACTGGTGGAGTGGCTTAAATGAATTGTTTCATGAGCATAGCGAAAACTGCTACTTGAGGAAGTGGCATTTGCGGCCAGCCAATCCAGGCCTTTTGATTATTGGACCCTGGAGCGGACGTCCTATCTGAGCATGGAGAGTGAAGGTGTCACTTGCAGGAGCAACAATGCCTTTATCCGGGAGATATCTTCCCAGAGTAGCGAATTCTATACTGGTATGTCAAGCATAGACTATGTCATGAAATATGTTCACGTTCGATAACTTGATATGTGATTGTAGCAATGTCTAAGGCAAGGTATCTTCCTTCTCTGCATATGTCGAAGCCTAGAATGCAACCTTCAATGCTGGTCTATACTGTAACAATCGTAGAAGGCAGCTTGAACTGTCTATACCGTCCTGTTTTCCAAAGCCTTCAATATTCCCCTGATCTCCCCCACGACTACTTTAATCCTCGGTTCCTTGACCGCAAACTCCACCTTGCTTAATGCACCAACGAGATCGTAGATTTCTTTCGCCGCTTCAAGCACCTCCTCCCCCAGACCTAGTAATGTGCCGGTCGCCACAAGACCACGGTAGGCGGCCTCAGAGTCCTTAACAGTGCTGATGAGAGATGTGAGGTCGTCAACGAGCATTAGTCCACGATCAATTGATGACGGAAGAGAAGAGTGAGACGATGAAGTGAGAAGGACTGCGTAATTGAGATAGAGGGTTGCAATCGCTATGGTGAGATTGCGATTGGTAGAGACCAGCGAAGAACCTTGAACGAGTTCGTGAATCTTGTCGTATTCATTGTCTGCGAGGTTGCGGCCAGATGCTGTGTCGAACAGGTTGCCAAAGGCGCGCACCGATAGCATAATGTTATTTTCTCGATCTTTGTCGTCAAAGCCGGTAATAGCGAGAATATCGATCACATTAGTCGAGGATGAGGTGCGATACTCTGCTAATGCTGGTGTAGCAGCGGCGAGTAGACGAAGAAGATCCAGCGCTGGAAGACGGTGAGATGGGGGCCAGCTTGAGAGGATGTAAAATACGGGTAGTATGCCGGTCGTAAGGGCAGGGTCCGCTGATGGAACGCTGGAAAGACTCTGCTCCAGTGGCGTTATCATTGCTACAAGATCGGCGAGGAGCTCCTTGTCTAGAGAAATATCTTTAGAGCCTTCCTGGATTAGCTGCTGATTGAGCTCTTCGATTTTCTTGCGAACGGTACGGAGATTTGCAGTCTTGATGGAGAGATAAGTTGTTTGGGGAAGGATTTTAGGACGCGAGGCCAAAGGTTGTGATGGAGAAGGGGTTGGTGCGGTCTGGCCAGGCCGATACGCACCGCTACCCCACGGATCCGCACCAGATAACTCTTGAGAGGCTTGCCCGATTGTAGCTCCTTGTGTGTTGGTAACGATGAAATTGGCGACCTGTTCCAAGTAGGTTACCGGTAACTCGTTATCCGCTATGAATGTCGTTGCAGCCTCGTACGGATTCTGTGAAAGGTTGTAGGGTAATTTTAATGGCGGCTTGCCGTCTTCAATGTCAACGTCGAAGACAAAGTCGTAGTCTTTACCTGCGTAGCTAGTCTTCTTCCCACTGCTACCAACAGCGTCCACTACCGTACCCACATTCAACCACGACTGTGATCCTTGGGACCATTGGTGAGCACTAACGCTGCCATCTGGCTCTCGGATCATAACCACCTGGCCTTCTTTGGTCCCTGACTTCTGCTGCAGAAAATCTGGACCGTGCAGCTTCTCTTTATTAACATCGCCGACTTGTTGTTGAGGAATTGACGACGATTTGACGGAGTCCTCGAAGCCTTGGATTGCGTCTGGCTCGGCTTGTCGACTGCTGTCTCTGCTGAAGATCCGTACTTTCCGATCACTGGCTCCACTGACAATGTCGCCATTATCCGAGCAAGCTGCCACACCCCAGACTGATATTGCTGGATGAGTGATTGTCTGTATGCACTGACCTCCTCTCCATATCCGTACTGTTCGATCTTCGCCTGAGCTCACAAGCTCGCCGGTTGGTAAGCTGACCAGGGAATATATGAAGTTCTCATGACCGATGAGTTCCCCAACTTGTCGCCCATCGAGCTTCCACAGTCGGATGACACCGTCATTCCCGGCTGATGCAAAGTCTGCGCCAGATGGATGATCCAATTGGACCCGGCACAGAGCTCTGACAACATCCGTGCTTCCTTCGATAGTATGTGAGAACTTGCCTCTGGCGTCGAATATCCTAATGAGCTTGTCCGCACACCCTATCCGTAAAGCCAGTCAGCCCATAGCCTCTGAGTCGAGCTCCATCGTTTCATACTCACCTGTGATTATCGTGTCCGAATTATAAGCCAGGACACACCACACGCTGCCTCCGTGTCCCTCGAGAAGGGCCTCACACTCCCATTTCCCTATCCTCCACAACCTCGCCGAACCATCCCAGCTGCCACTGACCACAAAGCCTCCATCCGGGCAAGCGTCCAGTGCACAAACATTATGGCTGTGTCCTAGGAGTAGAGCCTCGGCATTGTCTTCTGGTGGCTTGCCGGGTTGCCGAACCTCTATTATCGTATCCTTGCCTCCAGATATTACCAGGCCGTCAGGATACTCTGAAGTTGGTGGGAGGTAGGTGATAGCGTTGATGAAGGCTGAGCCATGCAAAGAAATTGAACAGTCATATTTGGGAGGGTTGTGGGACAGCAATTTCCACACACGGACAGTAGCATCTCTTGAGGCGGAGAGGACCAATGATGGATGAGGGTAGATGACACCGCGGACCTAGATATGATTAATTCTTGTGGTTCTAGGACATGATGCACAAGAACGATACCCGGACTCACGTCGTCTTCGTGTTCCTCAAGGGACGCTGAGAGCTTGTACTCGGTCATCATTCTATTGATGCGCTGCAGTTGATTTGTTCTCACCCTCGGAACAGTGGTGACAGTATAATGTACAATCTTTTCATTGCGGGAATGCAATCTTCAAGGGAATTTATCATGGGCGTTGATTCAAGTGATAACACATAGGGAAATCGCGATCACGTTGCTGAAGATGCATCTTGACTAGAATAAGGTACGAGTACGTAAGCTCCCGAGAAGACGACCCACCCCTCCTAGATACATTTCAGCTTACAGTTTTGACAAGACAATGAAGTGCTGGTATGTAGTACGAAAGAAAGACGCTACAGATTCTCCTCTGCCTTCTCCGCTCTGCCAATCCTCGGCTCTATCCTCCACCACCTTTCTTCCTTCCGCGAAAGGCCAATATCAAATTCAGCCATGGCTGACTCCTTTTCCAACTGCGGTTCACTTGCCAACTCCATCTCCTTCTGAGGCCTAACACTCCTACGCGTCCTTCGTCGCCCTCCTCTCTTCCCCTCCCTCAATGATAAAGAGATATCGGCACCTTCCACCCATGGCTTCGGATTTGATAGATCGGCCACAGGTGTGCCTGCACGGGCTGCGCGTTTCAGCGATTCGTCTTCCGAAACCGACACCGAAGAACCTTGAATGTTGAGGTTTTCTTGCAGAAGGATGAGTTGTTGCTCCCGATCTCAAGATTAGAAACTTACGTCTTGATCGAAATCCAGCCATCGGTCTTTCTTTTCGAACTCCGCGTAGGGGGTACCGAGATTCGAGACGATCTTCTCTAACTCCTGCGCTGCGAGCGTGAGAGTTCCCCGATTCCGAGCTTACCACTCAACTCCACATAAGAAGGCCAAAGGCGCGTTCCAAGTCCATAAACACATCACTGGAACGGGCTCTGTTCGATGTTGAGGCTTGTTTTTCCCAGCCTTTCGCTGATATTCGTTGATCGAGTGAAGGTTAGCTTAATTTCCCAGTCCCAAGAAGTCCATTGGTCGGAGAGCTTTGCTATAGCGACGCTGCACTTAATTGACTCAGATTTCTCGGTAGCATCAGTCATTTCCTTTTCTGCTTATACCCCTCCTGCATTTACTGGTCCCTGACCAATCGGCCGACTCTAGCAGACCACGAGTATCTCGATACGGATTCTGTGGGGTTTGCCGTCCTTCGAATGACCGAAATCGTACTCCTAAAGCCGGAGATCGTAAGGCTCCGCAACATTAAACGTGGCCTTCCACATGTATATCGGGCTTGCAAGATGACCGTCAACAATGCTAGGCTTCTCAGTTCGCTGAATGGCTGATATCATGCCCGGATGGATAGCGGGCCATATGATGTTCTGGAAAGAACTCGTATCGCTGCCTTCGATATGAGGCAACTTTGTCCATTCCTCAGTCCTCAATGTCCTGACGTACAGCGTGCCCTTACCGCTATACAGCTGCTTACGAACGACCTTAGCTTCAGCCATCCGGGGGCAGTGTTGGTAGTGGTGATGATAGTGGTGATGGTGACGGATGGTGATGGTGGTGGTGGGTAAATCGCTATGCTGAGACCACTCTCAATTCCAGGGCTGTTGAGTGAGGAAAAGGTAAAGCGCTATGCTATAACCTGATCCTACTGACGTATTTCCTGTATGCTATGGAGAAGATTAGAGTGCTCTGCTAATATCTCTGTGAACGGTCGCAATCACTCTCCGTTATTGGTTGTCTGTGGAAGAAGAAGGAAGAGATTGAGGAGCGCGAAAGGGAGGAAGTCTTCTTCAACCACGCTGCTGTAAGCGAATGTTTACACCAAGTGATGAAAAACTGAGAGGCCCGTAAGGCTGAGCTTCTTTGATCACACTTTAAGAATTTCATTCATCAACACTGCAACTTGTAGCAAATTCCAGCAACGTCTTCTGTCAGATCTGCAGCTTTTCCTATAGAAGGTTCTGCATCTCCAGAGTTCCCCTTGTTACCGAACCTGCCTTCTTAACAGATTCCCATCATCTTCGACATAGCTCCTCGCGTTTTCCTACCTTATGTCATGGACATGGCCAGCAATACTAATCAGCCATCAAGCCGCGAAGTCGATGATGCAGAAAGCAGCCCAACCCCACGTGTCCCAACCTCAACTAACCGGCGAAACCTCTACCTGGCGTTGCATGACTTCGTCGGTCAGAGCCAGAATGAACTCTCTATACGCAATGGTGATGTTCTAGACGTCATTGAAGAAATGAACAATGGTAATCTTCGTAGCCTTTACTCGTCCTCCAATGTGTATTGCTCAAACAGCATTCTGCTAACACTCGAGCCAGGCTGGTGGTACTGCCAGAAGAAAGACGGTTCCGCAAAAGGCTTTACACCTAGCTCTTATCTCACTAAGGTGATGTCTCAACCTAGCTATAGCCAAGTTGCCTCAGCTGCCCAAGGTTTGCTGATCTTCATCTGGGGACCGTACTGTTGTCCTTGCTGACGGTACTCAAAAAGCTGCGCCAAATGCATCGCGAACTAGTGTGAAAGAGAATCTCAACCGGACAGGCATTGCAAAACCCAATGTCAGAGGCAACCGGAACCATCTTCGAGGGAATTCTTCAGCTCAGCATGCATTCAAGGGAAGCAGCATGACAAGTAATGCTTCAGCCCCTGAGGACGACTATCGCCGAATTGACTCTGGTAGTCGCCTTCGCCATGAGGATCAGAGTATGTATTCCAATTTTGATTCTTCATTCGATTTCATATTCTCTCTGGCATCACGGTTGGCCCTCTAGACTCTCTGGCTCGGTCCTTTTCTCTGCATCTCACCCTACGAATCACCCTCTCGTTGAGCACAATCTCTGTCATGGAGGACTTATTTCTCTTCTCACGCTGCGTCGAGGCGCCAGCTAATCTTGAATCAATATCAGATATGAACGAGAATCTGAATGAACGCTTCGGTGGTGGAAAAGCACTTCGTGACTCCCAGATGCCTCGTGCTCTCACTGCAAGACCCTCCGTAACCCTAAACATGAGCATCAGAGAGTACGCCAAAACCGCTGGTCAGCCTGCCGATCGGTCGCATTGGACTGGCTTACGTGAAATTCCAACTTCCAGTGAGGTGTTCGATGAAGGCCGTACAGAGCACGATACCCCGCTGGAATTAAAAGAAAATACTGTGGTTGGGCCACATACTTCGAAGGAAGAGTATTTGGAAAGCCACTATAGGCTACTCAGAGAGGATGCCGTGGCTCCGCTGCGCGATGTGGTCTCTGAGATTCAATATTACCCCCAGCTCCTGGAGAAAGATTCGGACAATGGTGCCTATATCTACGAGAAGGTATCTCGAAGTGTTTGCATATCTTGTGGCATCTGCTCAATATGGCTAGGTCTTTATCATTGGTCTGACATTTGCAAATGCCGGGATTGCAGCCCGTGTCACCTTCTCTTTGAGACGGATAGGGAAGAAAGTCAATTGGGAGCAGTCAAAACGGTTACTTACAGGTGCAATATTAGCACTAAGTCCAGCAAAAGACATGTTTGCATCTATCTGCCGCGTAGCCATAGTCGCAGCTAGGCCTCTGGCTGGACTCGAGCAGAACCCACCACAGATCGACATATTCTTCGGTGGCGCCAATGAACTGGAGATCGACCCTCAGCAAGAATGGATCATGGTTGAGTCTCGCAATGGCTTCTACGAAGGAAGCCGTCATACTCTCCGTGAACTACAGATGCTGTCTAGAGAAACGTAAGAAAAGCTGGCCTTGAATGTCTGCTAAGCTGCTGACACCAATTCAGCTTCCCTCTCTCAGAGCACATCGTTGACATATACCGTGACATTCGTCCTCCGCAGTACATCGAGAAACAGCCTCTCATGAATTTATCAAGCCTGTTCCCAACAGCAGGTGATGAAGTACTTAATGCTAACATTCTCGAGGAATGGCCAGCCACATTGTCCAGTGATCTGGACACATCGCAGATGGATGCACTAAGACGTATCCTTGCAAAGCGGCTTGCAATGGTACAAGGTCCGCCCGGGACAGGGAAAACCTACGTCTCTGTGATTGCTCTCCGCCTGTTGTTAGAAAGTCTGGGTGCGGAAGATCCTCCCATCATTATCTCTGCTCATACCAACCATGCTTTGGACCAATTACTTCGACACGTCGCCAAATTTGAGCCTGATTTCATCCGCCTAGGTGCATGGACGAACGATATCGAAGTTATCAAGCCACGGACGCTTTTCGAGATCAAAGATGCCGTTAAACACAGCAATCCAATAGGGGGACTAAGGAACCCAGCTCTAGCGAGACTGAAGCAACTGACAAAGGAGATGACACTTCTATTAGCACCTCTCACACAGGGCAAAGAATTGTTGAATTCAAGATCATTCGAGCATTACAACGTTATCTCATACGATCAATATGACTCACTTGTCAAGGGTGCTAAGGAATGGATCAGGGCAGATGCTGAAGACGGCGCACTCGGAGATATTGCTGCTTGGCTGGGTGATGAGCGTACAGAAGCCAAATATCACACAATGCCAGAGGATTTCGGCATTGAAGTCGAGGAGGCCGATCTGGAGTACGAACAACTCAAGGAAATCGAAGCCGAAAGTAAGCTAGTCGATGATGAGGACCGCGAATCCTTGAGAGGATTTCGTATGCTATTCAACGAACCTTTCACAGGCCGCCAGAGCACTGGAGTAACAGACGAGACGGTCCGGTCTGAGATGAAGAAGCGTAATCTGTGGAAAATTCCTTCGGAACATCGTGGACCCGTGTATAGACACATGCAGCAGGCTTTGAAAGCCGCAATCACGAAAAGGTTTCGGGAGCTAGCACAACAGTACGAAGCAGCATCACGGGACGCCAAAATTGGCCTATGGGAACTGGACTACAACTACTTGAAACAAACCAAAGTCATTGGTATGACCACCACAGGCTTAAGCAAGTATCGCGGTCTGATTCAGAGCGTCAAGCCCAGAGTTGTTCTGATCGAAGAAGCCGCCGAGACACTCGAGGCTTTCGTGTCAGTTGCATGCTTCAATAGCTTGGAGCATCTTATCCTAGTCGGTGATCACCAGCAGCTGAGGGGCCATTGTAACGACCAAGAGCTCGCAGGCAAACCATATTGTAAGTGTTTTCCAAGCTTCGTGCCTCCGGATCTCGAATTCAATCTTGGGGTCTTGTAAATGTCCCGAAAGTGTTTCAGCCGGAAAACGTTTCGTGCTCAAAAGACTGGCTTGATCTGCTCATGCTGATGATGAAACTATGGGCTAGATCTTGGTGTATCCATGTTTGAGCGCCTGGTTCGAAACAAAGTCGAATTCTCACAGCTAAAGCGTCAGCGCCGTATGATACCTGAAATCCGACGCGCGCTAAAGCCCATATATGAAGAGCTAGAAGACCATCCGTCTGTCCTCGACCGGATACCTATTCCTGGCATGGGTGGTGTGAATTCCTACTTTTTCACACACCAAGGTCGAGAGACTATGGACATCCAGATGTCTAAGATAAACCATAAAGAGGCGGAAATGGTGGTGAAATTTTTCGGGTATCTCGTCCTCAACGGCATGACCCCGGGGGAGATCACGGTTCTGACTTTCTACAACGGACAGCGAAAATTGATTATGAGAAAACTACGTGAACACCGGCAGCTGCAAGGTGCAAGATTCAACCTCGTCACGGTAGACTCGTATCAGGGCGAAGAGAATGAGGTGGTTCTCTTATCTCTTGTTAGAAGCAATGCTCGTGGCAACATTGGTTTTCTAGGGGTCGAGAACCGTGTTTGCGTTGCTTTGTCTCGAGCTCGGCGTGGCTTCTACATTTTTGGCGACGCGCCGAATCTCTGCAAATCTAGCATGCTGTGGTGGCATATCATTCAAGCTATGGCGAAAGACCCGTGTCGTATTGGTTTCTATTTGCATTTGACATGCGAGAAGCATAACGAGAAGACTTTTATCAAAGGTGATATTTATGGTCTCCAGGCTTTGTCAGTTACCGTCTTTCATGGGCTAATCTTTCAAACAGAGCCAGAAGATTTCGATAGTCTGGACGGAGGTTGTGCTAGGCCTTGCCGAGAGGAAATGTCATGCGGGCATTTATGTATATTGAGTTGCCACCCGTGAGTCACACCCTAGGCAGACCACAACTCGACCTAAACAGTGCTCACAGCTTTCATCACGACGTGGTAAATTGCAAAAATCGCTGTAATCGGCGGCTCAACTGCGGTCATCCTTGCATGGAACTATGTCATCTCCCCTGCAAGTCCGGCTGCGCCTGCGAAAAAGAGTTTCAGTCGGCCAATCATGCTGAGGCTGCGACTGCATCTTCAGGAAGAAAGACTTGTCCCCATGATCCTCAAGCAGAAGCCGCCAATTACGCGATGCTATTTGACAGATCTCCTGAGAAGAAGAGGACGCTTCGCCATTCTCTTCGACATTCTGGCTCGCCGCAGCGCGACATCCCTCAGGACACACAACCTTTCCGCGACTTCGCTGCAGGCGGGCACCTCCAATTTGATGAGAACCTTGTCACGTTAATGGAACGAGAGGCTGCTGAGGCCCGTGGCAGACAGCTAGACGAGGATAATTATGCCGCCCTTTTCGGTGATCCAGGAGATGATGTTCTGATCGACGGAATAGGGAAGATGACGCTTGTTCGCACGATGCCAAATGGAAAGGGTGGAGATCGTGGTGTGTGGAAGGGGACATATAAAGCTTCGAGGATCCAGGATGCTAGTACCCGTAAAAAAGAGGAGCCCAGTCTACTAGACTCCTAAGGGGCCACAAGGAGCGAAAATCAAGAAGGTGCATTCGAGAAAGAAGAAGTGGGATTCATGATCCCACATTCCCTTTCCTTCTTGTTTGACAATACGGATAGACCTCTTTGTGTCAATGGAGGATTCTTCAGAGTCAGAAAGTGGCCATATCCGCCTTGTTCTCTCTAGTATGGTCGTCGGAGGTAGATATTGTGTGCTGGTAGGAGCAAAGACACCAATTATTCTCCACCCATGCCGGCGGCAACTTCAACAATGACCACAACTTAGATCTTGAGTATTCTTCCGTAGGCGAAGCTCATGTGCACAGCTAATGAACGGGCAACATATCGATATGGTCAAAGATGGGGTCACTGAGATACAGATTCTTAATCCCCAGATAACACTCATTGCTGCCCAAACTTGCGCCTTCTTTAGATTCCAAATTTGCATTGCTGTCCATTCAAACCCCCTGCAGAAGCTACTTCGATGACCTGCCCCGGGAAATAGCTGTGATAAATATCCAACTTTAACGTTAGACAAAGCTTGACCACTTTCAAATCATGCAAAGTCTGTGTGATACCTCAAAAGGCTTCGATCTGCGTCTCTGGCTTTATGCTTGGGTCAAGGTAGGAGCGTCCGAAAGCATGTTCTTTAGCAGGTAGACGGCGCTCTCAGACCTCTTTCTCTCCTTGCGTTTCTTTTTCTCCTCATTGTGCTCTCTCACTGGCATCCTTTTTGGATACATTAACTCATTTAGCATTCATCACTCACCTACTGGCTCAAATCGGGCCCCTGCTGTCTCCCACAAGATCTGACCCAATATGCTCTCACGCGGCAGCGCTTCGCGAGGGCCTCGACGAACCAAATCGACCCCATCGGTCAGGCCTCAATCGCTAATTCCCATGGCGCCGAGCACAAGTGATACCAAGACTACGCATCAGCAAGCTGTCACTGCTGCCAACCTTGCCTTCGAACGCGCAAATGAGCGTGCGATGGCCAAGACACACTCTGATGGACAAGACACCACACCCGCAGCGAACCTTGGTGGCGAGCCGAAACTTGGAAGGAGACAGAGTGTCCGTTTCACAGGACCAAAAGCCGTACCATCACGGAATTGCTCTATCACTCGGAGAGAGGCCTCTGGCTACCGGACCAGCCAACAACCTCACGAAAGCCAGTTGGATTCCCAATCTTTCAATATCGAGGCCTCCATGTCTTCCACTGAAAAAGCAATTGCCGCGTTGGCTCAGCCAGTTGGAGAATTCGGCGAAAGCGACATTGCGTCGGTCCCCTCATCGTATCGTAGGCTCCGGAAAGCGAAGTCCATGTCCAGCCCCGGCAAGGCTCCATCTGCGGTCTTCAGTGATGGTGTACCCAATAGCAGGCGTCACTTTCACCGACAATCGCTGCAATCCTCCGACGCTTACCACGAAGATCCTCGCCTCCGAAAGTCGTACTCATTTTTACGTGGCGTCACAGATCGGATATCAACCAGCAATCGACAATACGTAACAACTGATGCAGCTGTCCAACTTGCACGAGATCAGTATCTCCGTCAACTAGAACAACAGAGGTTGAAAGAGCAGCCGTCGTTCCTTGGCCTGGGCAATCGCCGTAAATCTCAAAAAGCGTTCCGTAGGACTGTTCGTACAAGTAGCACTAACAGCTACGGTAGCGCAATAGCGTCTCCGTTGGCATCTGTGGAACCACCAACAACCAGAGACCTTGGCCACAGAGCCAGGAGCCTGTCGCAGACAATCAAAAAGAAGATCAAGCGGGTATTCAAGCGTTCTTCAGACACTGACAGTACAATTCCCGTGCAACAGATCAAGGCAAGCCACCCTCACTATGGAGACTACATCATGACTTCGGATGGCAAAGAGCAGCGTTATCCGCCGGTACCTGAGCCCGATGCCGAGCTTCTTCTTCGCGTGAGCTCTCGAGAATCAGTAACGTATACTGCACCAAGCTGCGGCCAGAAAAGTGCTCGCCCAGGCAGCATAAGAAGTACCCATAGCGATGACGATGAAAGCAATGGCAAATCAAGGGTCACTAGTTGGACGGACTCGACAGCTGCAAACACAATTCATATGCCACAAACGTTGGAAAGAAAACGCCTATCGATCATAAAGGAAGACGGAGGTCCACACCAGCCTTCATCTTCTGCTCGCCAGTACGAGGGGACGAGCAATGGGTATGCAAGCTTCCGCCAACCAGTGAGACAGAGTAGCGCCGGCCGCGTAAGTGGTCCCATAGACCCTAAGAGGATTTTTTCTGCGCTCCAGAAAAAGATCGACGAGAACAACCGCAAGGCAGCTCTGGATAATTGTGAGTCAGGCACGGACAGCAGCTCTGGCCACCGAAAGACCTCCTCTACGCGAGCTCCTAGAAGAACATCGAGCATCCGCAAGGGCGCCAAAGCCAAATCCAAATCCCTTTCTAGCCCTCAAGGAGCAGACGTATCAGATTCCGTGATCTTCAGCCCCTCGGCCATGGAATCCTTCAACGACAACTTTTACCAACATGAAGGTCTGAGTCCTGATCTAGAATACGAGCAGCAAGGCATTTCGAACTTACGGAAAGGTCTGACACTGCAACAAATTGCGGAGATGAACGAGCATAGGATATCGCTACCAAAACGACCCCTTCGAGAAGTGAGATCGGCTTTCTTCCCTGCATCCATGCGCATCGAAAGAAGCAACCCAAGTCCATACAGACGTGCAATGCACGCAAGTATTGAGTCTGAACCCGAGTCTCAAAGTCATACCATATTTGGGGATCGTCCACGATCGGAGGGCCCTTCAAAGGCTGTTAACGGCCGGCTTCGCAACGGCAGCATTACTGAATCGGTCAGTATATATTCTAGATCTACAGGCGGCGATACTCCGAAGGCAGCCAGAAGCTCGATATCGCTTGCCAGATCTGAGAGCAGTGGTGAAGCTGGGACTGCTATCATTATTACAGGTCATTCTGGCAAGCATAAACAGTCACCTCATGCTGCCATTATGCCGCATAGATACTCATCTGTAGCATCAAGCGGAAATTGGAGGAACTTTATGGCCTCACAGGTGGCTTCCCTGGAAGATTTTGAGACGCGGCAGGGTCAAACAATTAATGCACTTTCAGTCAAGGACAGCGGCCACAGAAGGGAGAACGCACAGGCTGACAACGACGAGGTCAGCATTGGTAAATTTCAGTCACCCAGTGTTCTCCCAAACCAACCCCTGGCCATTATTCACGGCAACTCCAATCCTCCGAGAGGCTGGAATCACAAAGTGTCCCATTCATTGGGCGATAGGTCACCGCTTAGGATTATTGGCCATTCAAGTAGCGCAGGTAACGTCAAACAACACAAAAAGGCTCCAATGAGCGAAGATTCAGAGCATTTGCGCAAGACTGCGAACGTCGAGAATGAGAGGCGCGCCTTCAGTCCTGTCCACCAACCATCCGGCGACCTACGGCAGCACAATTCAAAATCGTCTTTCAACATGCAGACAGAACCAAAGAGCTCGCCTACCACAGCCAATGTCCGGTATAGTCCAGAGCGGGCAGAGCGCCTTCGCCGACTGAAGAGTAGTAGCGGCACGTCTCTGGGGAAGACACTATCTCAGGACGAAAACCAAGCATCTCGCCACCCACCGGATGGCGAAAAGGACCACAACCCGGACAGTCTTGACAACGGTTCAAGCGCCCCCCAAGTACAGGCGGGTAACAATCATAAACTAGTTGACAGCTTCTTGAAAGGTCGCAGGAGTGTGATGAGGATCAGCGAAGACAGTGGCACTGATCCTGTTTTTTTATAGGTTTGACGGTCTTGGAGATGGTGTTCTATGCTCAGGTATAAGTTGCCATCGCAATGAGGCCATTACTGGGTATGATTGTCGCCTCCAACTTTGTCTTTCCATTCTCGAAATGCACATCACCATAGGATGGCGTAGGACATAGTCTTAGGTTAGTTGGTCTGCTAAAGGTGAAGATTCGAAGAGTTTAGAATGCCAGAAAAGGCGTTAGAGAGCATATCACATACATGATATCAATACTTAACATTGTGCTGCTCAGAGACCAGATCATTGAGCTGTGACCTCAAGATGCACAGCGTCAGTGTCTGGTCAAGAACTCGGCAGATCAGGCGAGTAGAAACCTACGCTAGCCCAATCGGATCTCCCTTGTAGCTGCGGAAAAGCAGAATCGAAGATAATTTACAAGTCCTGACATGAGAGCTTCAAGTACCCCTCAGGTCCACCTTCGAAGAACGCCTCCCCATGCCAATCATTTAGCGCACCTCCAACTTCTTGCTTTGGATCGACTAGTCTGTGAATTCTGGTGCTTTACTAGATACTAGTAAGCCAATAATAAGCCCGAACAATCCCAAGACAGAGCTGAATATTTCTATAACAAGCACTTTGACGAACCTAGACATCAAGCGTAAGCGACGATTTCTTCGGCATTTTTGATAGGAGAAGTCTCAACTCACAGGCTTGGATCAGCAGCATCGGCCAGTGCTGCGCTACTTCCGTTGATCCCCACCGAGACGCCACAGATCAAGTTGCACATGCCCACTGTAAGGCCCGACCAGAACAGAGCGTACCCCGTGTACTGATTCGAGGCTGAGTAGGCGGCTTCTCCTCCGACCGAATTAAGTTTGGCGGAGAAGACGATGGACATGATGACGCCGTATATTGCCACGACTTCGCAAAAGATGATTGATATCAAGTTCTTGGTCCTTATTCGAGGAGCCTTGACACCGCCGCCGAGAATCGAGGAGCCGGTGATGAAGATTCCCCTGTTTGAATTCTTTCAGCACTCGCTAGACCGAAGACATGTATTCCTGTGCATACCATGCTGCCCCAACAACTGAAAGCCCCATGCAGAGACCGATGCCCAGGTCTGCCCATGCATATGGCGATACGCTTTCCAGGAATCCCCCAACCTATTAATCGGCACGATTAGGTATGGCTCTTGCGTATGTTGGGGAGGCATCACCAACATTGAAGGCCTCTCCATCCCCAGTGAATAAAAGATCTGTTGCCTGTGAGCGTTGAACATCAGGACGGGGAGCGGACTTCGTACAAAGTCCCACCACCCCTAGAGCTGTAATGCCCCCATATGTGCCGTACACGAGGCTCATGATACAATCTGGAATCCGACGCACGCCGAGCTGTGGATGAAGGGTGGGATAGATGGAGTTCGACGTATTGATTCTCGTATGGGCGGCACTCCGGAGCCCAAGTTATTCCGCCCGATCGGAGGGTTTTGGGCTTGTCGGCTAAATTGACTATTTGGGACAGCTCTCAGACCAGTACAAACAAAATACAATGTGGTAGATTGAGCTTGCATGCCTCTGCTCTCTCCTCGCTGATCATGCGCCTCTATGCGCCAATCATACTGCCAATTGCCGCCGTGTGCTATGCATCATTGTGCCACGCCATCTACGCAGACGAAGCTTACCAAACCGACTCTCACCACGCCCTGCTGGGACTCCCCCAAGCTCACACCACCTTCTTCCACCGTCCTTCGGCCGCATCGAAAGCCTCACTTCTATATACGCTCTCAGAGAAGCTGGTGCTTGGCGCAATTAACCCTAAAGATGGCGCAGTGATATGGAGACAGCGGCTGGCTGATCCGACCCAGAATTATACTACTCCTGGTCTGTTGAGGGCAGGAGAAGGAGGTGATACACTCATTAGTGCTGTGGGTACGAAGGTCCAGGCATGGGATGCAACAGATGGTAGATTGGTCTGGGAGTGGGACGGCGGTGAGGGGACAAAAGTGATCGATGTTAGGCCTTCACCAGAAAGTGGTAAATATGTCTTAGTGCTCAGTGATGGAGAAGGTTCCACTTTCGCTGTTAGGAAACTGGCAGCCGATACTGGAGAGGTGTTTTGGGAGTCGAGTGACTCGAGGTATGCCAAATTGCGGCGGCTAGGTTTTGGATATAGGTGAAGTTAACGGGCTACAGTGGAGATGCACCCTATGCCGTCTTATCATTACAAGATCGCATATTCTCTATTTCGTTGCATTCCGCACTCCTCAAGGGTCTCAAAATCAAGGTCACAGAGCTGGACCTCTCAAATGGAAAACTGATTGGTCAGTCAATATTGTTGAATTCTGATAGCGACCTTACATCAGAGTCTTCAATCTTGTACATCGGCGCGAACTCGGGTCAACCATTTCTGATATGGACCGACAAAGCTCTCAAGACATTAAAGGTCAATAAAATTGGCACAAAACAAATATCGAACCTCCGTGTTCCTTCAAGCAACGGCGAATTAGCCGAGAAGGTGACCGTCCACGCCCCAAGGTCTCCTACAGCTCATCCGCACTTCCTCCTACATTTTCAAGGTCCAGACGCGCACTGGGCGGAGGTGTTCCACATCGGTACCGATGCGAAGAAGGTATACGATTTGCCGCGCCTCAACGGAAAAGGTGCCTTTTCAGCTAGCTCCCAAGGCCCCGATGTCTACTTCATTAGACACACTGCTTTCGAGAGTAGCTTAGCCTCTTCTACCGGACCATCTATACTCGGCCATTGGGATGTTCGCCCTAAAAGCCATGGTGGCATGGTGGATCCGCAGGACATCTCTCACGCTGCCTCTGAGGTGATATCTAGGGGTGGATCGACGTATGCGGTGAGGTCTGCCTTAACGTTGCCATCGGGTGATTGGGAACTCGTACGCAATGGGGATCCGTATTGGGTAAGGCCCGAAGGACTTACCGGTGTGGTCGCTGCCGCTTTTGTCGAGATACCGAAAGAAGAGTATCTGGCGGGAGAGCTAGCAGCAGAAAGTCACCATGATATTTTGGCAGCATACTTGCACCGAGTAAAACGTCATGCGAAGGACCTAAAACATTTCCCGTCCTGGGCACAAGCTCTCCCTGCGCGGGTGTTGGGCAGTTTACTTGGCGAAAAGGCAGGCTCTCAAGATCAGAGTCTACGCCGTGATGGTTTCGGTTTTAATAAACTTGTCATCATTGCTACCGAGCACGGCCGGCTTGCCGCACTTGAAGCGGGTAGACAGGGCAGGGTTGTCTGGGGCATTCAGGCTGTCAATCTGAAGGCGGGCGAAAAGTGGAAAGTCCTCAGCATTGAGGCCGAACTTACTACTGCGCTGATACGAGGTGAAGGAGGAGAGTTCGTACGTGTCAAATCTGATACCGGGACAGTCGTGCAGTATCAGCCCGGTGGTCTGATCAAGTCTCTGAAGACGTCTGTCCCAGTATTGGATGTATCTGGGGAAAAGCATCTCATACCGGTCAATGATGATGGGTCTATTGGAAAAGTTCCCAAGGCAAACTTTGACATAGGGACGATCATGGTCACAGAAGCCGAAGACAACGTTGTCAGGGGATGGGCCTTGTGGAAATGCCCAAAGCCGACATTGGTTTGGCAATTCACGCCGGCGCCAGGTCAGGCCATTAAGACCGTCACTGCTCGGCCTTCCCATGACCCTGTTGCATCAATTGGTAAGGCCCTTGGGGACCGTAATGTTTTATACAAATACTTAAACCCCAACATAATACTGATCACAGCCATTGGAACGCAAGCTTCGACAGTGACGTTCTACATCCTGGATGCAGCTTCCGGGGCTGCCATTCATTCAGCTACTCACGCTGGAGTCGACACAGATCTTCCAATCGCATCGACCGTGTCGGAAAACTGGTTTGCTTACTCGCTCTTCTCGGAGACTAGCTCCCTTTCGCAAGACGCGTCTGGTATCGACCAGCAGAAAGTGAAAGGCTACCAATTGGTCCTCTCGGAGCTCTACGAGTCTCCACATCCTAACGATCGAGGCCCACTTAAGGCATCTTCCAACTATTCGTCTATCAGGCCCACTCTCATGGACGAAGATGGGCTACATGAGACACCGCACGTTTTGTCTCAGGCCTATTTGATCCCCGGCCCTATTTCCTCCATCTCCGTCACTTCCACGCTGCAAGGGATCACTACCCGCTCCCTCCTCTGCGTACTTCCAGACACCAACGCACTAGTATCCATCTCACGTGCATTCGTTGATCCTAGAAGGCCCGTTGGCCGTGATGCTACAGCAGCGGAAACAGAAGAGGGACTATTCAAGTACAGTCCTATGCTAGACTTCGAGCCCAAATGGACCCTTAGTCATAAGAGAGAGCTCATCAGCATCTTCCAAACTGTTACCAGTCCGTCGCTGTTGGAGAGCACGAGCTTGGTATTCGCGTTCGGAGACGTTGACCTCTTCTTCACCAGAGTTTCTCCCATCGGCGCTTTTGATCTCCTCGGGAAAGGATTCAGTAAGCTACAACTTGTGCTGACAGTGGTAGCTTTGGCGGTGGGGACGATGGTTGCGGCTCCTTTCGTAAGTTTGAAAACGCCATGCTGGCTGTTATTTTCTGCTCGATGCTAAGGCTGACGATTTTACTAGGTACGGAAAAAGCAGATTGATGCAACATGGAAGGCTTAGATCTTATCATCAATCTGCGTATCAAAATCTGGACTTGCTGCACATTAATTATTAATGGTGTAAACTGCTCTCTACGCGCCCTCGCAGGAATGCGCTCGCTTCGGGACCCTACCTGTTCAAAATCTTTGTGCGTCCTCGTGGTCCTCAGTCCCCCTTCCTTTCAAATTCATATTCTCGTGAACCTTCCGAGATGTCTCCTCTCAACTCACTCTTAGAACCTGTTCCAGTAACTGTTCTCGCGATCCGCCGAGCTCTCTTGCCTTTTCGTAATATGCCGCGAAAATAGGTAATCGCGCCACGCATAAAGTATGCTTAGGATATTAAAGCCGGTAAAGTCCGGCCTAAACCGCCCTTATTTCCATCTCATCCTTCATACTTAATAATCTATTCTATCGCCTTTAAATTCAATATCAGAACCGTCCATCTCATCTTACAACTTTATGAACTTCAGTTGCGTCCAACAGCTGCCTTCCCATACTCCACAGTCTCTTATCACTCAAATTTTCCACAAATCATGGCCGACAGCAAGAAATACAGCAACAAGCTCGCCGGCGCCCGCGTCCTCATCATCGGCGGCAGCTCAGGTATAGGCTACTGTGTCGGGGAAGCTTGCCTCGAATTTGGCGCCTCGGTCATCATCTCTTCTTCCCAGCAATCCCGCATCGACTCCAGCATCGACCAGCTCCTCAAGACGTACCCGAGCGCTCGAGGCCGTATTGCCGGCTACGCCTGCGACTTGTCCTCCCCCTCCGTAGAAACAAACATAGTGAAGCTCCTCGAACAATGCGGTGGGCCGCAATTGGACCACATCGTCCACACGGCCGGCGACCGTCTCGCCACGCTCAAGCTCGAAGACGCAACGCTGGAATCCATACAGAAAGCGGCCATGGTCCGCTTCAACTCGCCTCTCCTGCTCGCCAAGCACGCGCCCAATTATCTGAACCCCGGACCGGCATCATCCATCACCCTCACGACCGGCGTCATCAGTAGGAAACCGAACAAAGACTGGTCGATCGTGGCCAGCTATGCGACGGGCTTGCACGGCATGATGAGGAATCTGGCGCTCGATTTGGCGCCTATCAGGGTGAATCTGGTAAGTCCGGGGGCGGTCTTGACGCCGCTTTGGGATGGTATGCCCAAGGAGATGGTGGAGAGCCTGATGGAAAGCACAAAAGGTAAATGCACGACTGGGGCGGTGGGGAAGCCGGAGGATGTGGCGGAGAGCTATCTTTATGTCATGAGGGATTGGAACGTTTCGGGATCGGTGATTGATACGAACGGGGGGTGTTTGTTGACTTCATAGTGGAGTTGCTGGAGGCAAGTTGTGATGGCTGGAGAAGTTGGCAGGGTTCGAACTCCGAAGGTGGATTGCGAAGCTGTGGTAAGAATGAGACGCAGGAGCGCGGCTGAAAGAAATAGAAAAATAGCCATACGGGGATACAGTAGAGATTTTATCCTGTGCCATGCAACGCTCTCGCTTCTTGATGTTTTTCTAGGCAATTTACCTACAAGTCACAAGAATCAGAACTGGGTAAGCATGACTGTCTGAGTGATAATAATCATGATACTTTGGCATAAGCAATACTTGACGGCTGTACCAGTCCCTTAATCTAGACCTCGTCCTTTCCCAGATGGCTACTTTGAAACCGACTCAGGCACGGGTCCTCATGGAGTAGTAGAGAGCCTTGAGGGACTTTGCAACCCGTGTGTGCTTCTTAGTCACGGCATGGTACGTCCAGCGTGATGTTGACCCTCAAGTTTGGTTGAGTCTATGGCAACCTCATCAGTAAGCACCTCCCACATGACTAGATCGAGACTTACTGTACCCCACCCCACACCTCCATTCATCCCTACGGTTAAATTTCTGTAAGCGGTGACGTCGATATCCAAGCTGTTGGTCTGATTACTCCCACATCGTTCATCAGCCGGCACGTCCGTCTTGCAGTAATTCTGCGCATTCCCGGCCGGACACGCGTCTATTATCTCGACGATAACACTCCCATAGCTTTGGTCATTGGAGGAAGAGCCGTATGGGCCGATGTTGTCGACGCGGTAGCAGGTGCCGCACTTTACTGCTACTGGGGGGCAGGAAGGCGGGACGTAGTCGGAGGACGGATGTTGGCCACCGTTTGCTGTGCTGAAAGATGGTTTAAGTCAGATGAGCATGGAAAGGGAATTTTGGATTGGGTGAGCGAGAAGGGCTGATGCTAGCGGCGAGATGAGAGACGGACCAGACGCTGGTATTGTATTGAAAGTCCATGCTCGGCTGGCTACCAGTGCACAAGCCTGTAGAGAGATCTTTGCTAATGTCACCAGCGGCGGCGGCGAAGATTTCCATGTTGTCTATGAGAATTTGATCAGTGACTGTAGCTCAACAATATCAAAATCCTAGGTTTAATAGTAGATGAAGGGATAGCACACCTGCAGTGGTAGGTCTGTTTGCGGTGGAGCATACTATACTCCCTTGAGCCGCGTAGTCATTGAATGTTGCGATTCCCTGTACTTGTACAGGCGCTGGTTCTGGCGCTGGCTCTGGCTCTTTCGATGGCCGTTTTGTTGGTAGATAAGCAGGAATAGCCGCTAGGATGCATAGACTTGACAAGAGCCAGATATGTCAGACCAGGTGAATTCTTACACTGCTGTGAAAGGTGTCGAACCTGCATATGGCTGCAATTGCAGCCAACACCTTCCAACGTCGCCGCTGTATGCTTGTCCATGTCCGTGTCAATGCATCTTTTGCGGGGGAGGCCGAAGGCTCTTGAGAATGTGATAGCTGTAGGTGCTCAGCTCGGACGTCTTCGGTCAACCATGGAGAGAGGTCCTTGGTTTGATGGTGCAAAGTCTTCCATTGTGTCCATGCTGCATCGTTCGAGGGCTCAACAGCGTCCAGCATCCTCCGAAGACAGAAGTCGTGGTCTCGAAAGCAACGAGATCAGGATTTCTTGCAGGAGCAATGCCGTGCCATTTCTGTGACGAACGGGAATGCATAAGGAGAGGAATGTGCAAGAAGACGGGATACATAGAGCAGGCAGTTGGAGACTGACGGCCGAAAGAGACTAAAAATAGAGAGAGGCATGGAAGTTGAGGGAGATGCTTTGTAGCGCTAAAGGTTGCGGCAGCGAAATGACAGGCGCGGAAGATTGAAACATGAGGATGCCCAGTTCTATCTTGGGATATGCGATAGATTGAAACATGAAGCGGCCACCTTTTGCCGCTGCTCTTTTTGATGATGCTTGATACTCCGAGATATACTCAATTCTTACTACCTACGAAGTACTGCAATTCAGCCAAAGAAGGAGATCATCGTCCAGGGAATTGGTTAATTCCCAAGAATCCATCGTCGTTGCCCATCCATATGGACATGTTGTGCTTTCGTAGAGCGGAAAGATGGTGGTCAATAAGAGATTGAACGAGCGATACTGGAAGGACTGGCTGGCAGATCAGTATCTACCTTACCACCTTATATATATATGTAAAACCGTGATGCAAAGTTAGGAGCCGGACGAGGGTCGGTGACAGAAATCGCTGGACACCCTTTTTGGTAGGGCTTAGCGTTCAGGGCTACCAGCACCAGCACCAGCACCAGGATCAGAGTCATACCTTACTCTACCCATGATCTTGGCGACAACTTGATCGACTGCCTGCCATCAAAGATTCTTCGTCAGATTTCAGAAGCTTTCAACCCCTTTCCTATACATATTCAGCTATCCCCAGCGAGCTGATGTACAAAGCTGAGTCAGATATACAACATGCCCGTTTGAGTCATATGTAAAGGCTGAAGAATCCACTCATATCAATAACATAAGAGCAATAGACATCACAAGTCTCAATGCTTTCGTTTCTTAGCCTTTGTTCCTCTCTGCGTTCTTACCTTTGAATTGGTCTACTCAAATGTACTATCTCCTTCAATGTCCAATATCTTGGTCCAGACCATTAACCCTTAGGAAATACTACGGTCTTCACACCACAATGTCCAGCCCAGAGTCTTCGGCATCCCCTGGACCCATAAACCTCGACGGCACTACTCTCGAAGGTGGTGGCCAATTGCTACGCTTGGCACTCTCGCTTTCTTCACTTACGCAAATACCAATCCATGTCACCAACATCAGAGGTAGACGGCCAGGGAAGGTTTCCGGCCTGAAAACATCTCACCTTGCCGGAGTGAAATGGCTCGCTAGTGCTACCGTCGCCACCGTTGAAGGAATGGAGGTAAAAAGTAGGCGACTATTGTTTAAACCCTCTAGCATTGGAGTGGCGACTAGAACCAACGAAAGTCAAAATAATTACCTAGCAAGAAAGGACGACGAAAATGAAGGAGTATGGGAAGACATCTTCGACGACGGCAGATTGATCCGGCGCCAGTCTCACATCCCAATGTCCTCGCCCGGCTCAATTCTCTTAGTCTTGCAAGCAATACTCCCGTTTCTCCTTTTGTCCAGCTGCTCTAGTATGGAAGGCCAGAAGACTTCAATACCGCTTCGTGTCACCATCGAAGGCGGTACGAACGTGAGTAGTTCTCCCTCCATCGAATACGCCTCCCAGGTCTTGTTGCCCATGCTTTCTCAAAAGTTGAGCATCCCTCCAATCACAACAACGCTACACAAAAGAGGCTGGAGTATCGGAAGAAGTGAGATCGGTAGGGTGACGTTCGATATCGAACCCCTGCCGCATGCGTTCACACTGCCGACATTTTCTTGCCGCAATAGAGGCAAACTGGCCAAATTTCACGTCTCGAGTCTTGCACCACATGCTACAGCTAGGGGGAGTATCAGAGACAAAGTGACTGCGCAGTTGCTCGCGTATAGCCCTGAAACTGAGATTCTGTTCCCTGTAGATGAGAAATCTGGAAGTGAGAAACGCTTTTACCTTCTTGTTGTTGCAGAAACTTCCAACAATTACAGGCTCGGACGCGACTGGCTCTTTGATGGCAAGACCCGAGGCTTAAGTGTGGAACAAGTGTGTGAGAAGCTAGTGTCGAAGGTCATAAAAGATCTCAAGAACGAACTTAAGCATGGTGGCTGTGTGGACGAGTATATGCAGGATCAGTTAGTGGTATTTCAGGCCCTTGCTGTGGGGAAAGCAGAAGTCGACGGTGGAATTGACCGAGAAGCAACCCTGCATACGAAAACCGCTAGGTGGGTTGCTGAGCAAGTGGTGCATACGGGCTTCGATAAGTTGGGAAGGTGTCAAGGACTAGGATATGCCGTTGGGGAGGATTTTCAGACGAGAAAGGAGATGCAATTATCGACAAGCATGAAGTAGTTGAGGATATGACACATAGTGACGTTGCGGTACCGCGTTCTAGAAATATATGTGTGGCTTTCTCGATCCATCGTTGGATGAGCTGCATGAAGCTTTACCTACGAGTTTCTTAGTCCCATTATCTGGGGCACGATTCTGCCACAATCAGAGCCGGCTCCATCGACGTGGACGCCGAAACTTTCCCTCAAGACGGAAGCTCATGAAGAGGCTGCCATATCTGCTTTAGGGTCCCGATCTCCCAGGGTGACTGCGGGGTTATGATCGCTACCTAGTAATGGGTCAGCTTTAATCGTTGTTAGAGGGAGAATTCATGTGGGAGCTCTCACCGAGACCGCTCACCATTCCCCCAAAGCCTCACCCGACGCACATCACATCAACTGCCGTGGCCGTGAGATACGGCATATACCATGTGGTAGCATTGGCCGGCCGAGTGTGTTTATTGTGATGACGCATCGTTCAGACGCCAAATGCAATCAGGTTGTCAATAGGTCCTCGAGGGCATTGAACGGAAGCTCTTACGTTCAGCGATCGCTTGCGGAAGCTCCATATTGCGTCACGTGGGCCAAAGATTTGTTGATTATCGCTTGAATATTTCCTCGTCAGCCCTCAACTCCTTGTATGTATCGAGGCGATCTAGGCCAAAGAGAAAAGTTATTCCCGCAGCACGATTTTCATGTATTTTTTTTACTTTACTAATGAAGTGGTCCGTTCAAAATGGCACATACTATGCAGGCATCATATTCAACAATGAGCGACAAGATCCTGGGGGTGACCCTTCTCCCACGCATTGAACGTTTGAATGGTTATACGGCACAATACGTATTGCGAGTCGTCCGCTTCCCCTAGGAAGGCAAGGCCGGGTCACCTGCGCCAGACTAAGACTTTGTGTATATCCAAACACAGGGGCCGACTCTCTTCTACCGAATCCATCAACGGCATTACTCACCTAGGTCTCTAGCAACGCCACCTCGTTGCGAAAGGCCCTTTACACCTAAATCAGGAACAAGAGAGGCAGCTCGAGAGAGCTCGTCGCCCATTAGTATGTCAGAAATTCACACCCTTTCTATGGGTGGTATCAACAGCGCAGAGACAATCATCTGCCTCTGGTCTTAGCACATATGCGCAAGATCGATCGCAGAGTACTGCGTATCGTCGTACTGCGGCTTAGGACTCTGAATGGGAGGGGAAATAACAAATTCCCCTCTGTCCGCTCTGCAACCGTTCGACGGGTACTAGTAGCTCAAAGGCCTCTTGGCAACTCGCAACATTCAAAGATCCTTGTTGCTGCAATACAGAGGTGAGTCAAGTATAGACGTCTTCCAGCTGGCGTTAGAGAAGCATTGGTTTGGATCGGCACGTTAGGAACATATAGGACTGGCTAAGATATACATAATAATGAAGTTCCTTTTCAAAGTCGTGATATTATTTTCTGGGACAGCCAGTTCCAGCGGGTTTTTATCCTTAGTGCCTTGCTCAGGGAATGATGCCAAACTTGATGAAGCGATGCAGACAAGTAAGATGAACAATTTATGGGGGACCAGCCACGAAGCCATCAGAAGTACAGCACTCGCGCCCAAGACTACCATAGGCAAAGTCTAGCGGCTGATTCTCCTTGATATAGTAGGAGTCAGCGTCGGCGCTGGCATTGAGGGATAACTTGTGGGTAGAAAAGCCAATAGATTCCAGCACGCGCTTGTGCGAGTCCCTCAAGCGCCGTCAATGCATTGCATGGCAAGTTCAACCATACTTAAGCAAAACCCGACAAAAAGAAGCGCTCAATACGCATCCAAGAACGACGTACTTGATGCCGGGCACAGTGCTCTTTCTAAGAGCACGGCCGGGCAATTGAGGTGTTGTCATTCTTTTGTATATCCAGGGAGGCTGGGCGTGTAGAGACTTTGGAGAACAGATTGTATGATAGCCAGAACGTTTAACCAGTAACTGCTCTGACACGTACAGTCAGCGATCGCACACAGCTCCCTGAGGTACAAATTTACCTGAACGGTCATATACACGGCCTTGCAACATAGACCCGATTGAACGGGGAAGAGAAGCCCATACTAACCCAGCACCCCATCACCACAATTCCAAGCAATACCACCCTAACCGCACCCCTTGCTCAAACTAGTCCTCCCTCCTCCTCCACTCCCCATCCTTACCCTCGACCAAATTCATCTCCGCCTTCCCGATCCCTCCGATCCCCGTCTCCCCCACCGCTTTCCCCCCGCCGTAAAGCTGCCCGCCCTTCTCGCCTTCAATCTCCTTGCTGACGGCCATGGGCTGGTTGCCTCTGAACCGCTTCCGCATGTCAATCATGCCCCGTTTGCATTCGCCGTAGCCCTTTTTCAGCTGCTGGCAGCGGGTCGGCAGACCCGTCACGAGTGGCGGGCGGAGACAGTCGGCGGGGGTGTTGCGGTCCATCAGGACGCAGTCGGAGTTTTGCAGGCAGACTGCTAGGGCCGCGCCTGGAGGAGAGAGGGTTAGTGGGTTCTTGGGTTTAAAGGATAAGAGGAGGTTTTTTACGGATGTCTTTGCACGAGGAGGGCATAGTGGTGGATGTAGGTGAGTATGAGTTACTGTGGTCACTCGTAGTGTCAAGGTTTAATCCGACATGAAGAAACAAGGTAGTCTATCGCCCATGAGTACCACGAGCGCAGGATCTTAGAAACTGGGTTGTCAACTTCTGGAGACTGCGCAAGTTTATATACCTTAGGTACCTCCGAAGAGGACGCTAGCGCAAATCTCCGTACGTCCAAATAGAAGTACATGACTTTTCGTAATTTACAGTGCTTATAGAAATTCCTCTATTGCATTTTCTTTCCCTTGCTCTGCTCGTAAGCAGGCTCGCTCCACAACCAGATACCCACAAAAGCCACCCACCCGGCAATTGTAATCCATACACCAGCAATCCAGACCCAACCAGCACTGATCTCCCAGCTGCGTGGCCATTCGTCGTGAGCGAAATGTCGGACCGTTACTTCCCGCTTTACATCCACGTTGGTAAGGAATGGTCGCTTATAGTTGACGCGGAACGAAAATATGCCATGCTGATCTGGAAGCTTGAACGTAGTGCTGAAGATTGTGCTGTTGGGTGTTTGAGAAATGGGTATAAGATCGAGACGATGATAGGGCGATAGCATGGTAAATTCAAGCTGCAGAGCGTCCGGGGCGTCGACCTTGAGAGCACTGAGATGATCATAAGTATATTCAGATATCTCGATATTGAATGTCTTCGGCAATGATTAGCACATTTGGTAGCAACATAGGGACTGATTACACTTACAACGTCGTTTTTGACACGGTATATTGTGGGATTCAGAAACCCCAGCTGCGCTACACTGTCGTTGCCAGCCGTTTCTCCTGTGATTGAGGTGAGGTGGTGCTCAACTCTGCCGACCTTCAACACTCCTATTTCCATGAAAGTCCATGCGGTGATCTGCTTCGCAAATTCTCGATTCGCTGTCTTGCTGTCCTTTCCGTCTATGCTTTTGACTTTGCCATCGAACCAATTGTTCTCGAGTGCTTCAGCGGACCCAAAGACCGTAAATCTAGCTGAGTTCCTGGCCTGCATACTGGAAACCAACGAGATCTGTTCCCCTACGGCAAACGGATCCTCGACAACCTCAGACTCGTCCTTAGGATTGTAGCTGTAAGCGGTATTCTTCGCTCGTAAAATCGGGGCCAAAAGCGGGCTTGAATTCCCCAGTTCTTGGGCTACCGCTCGAGGGAAAGCAATTGTGCCATCTCCACCAAAGTAGTTTTTGACGTCTGATCGTATGCGGGAGCCTTGTGGGAATAGAAGAACATCATGTTTCTCAGATGCCGAAACCGCATCGTAGTTAAAGTGATCAACCACGAGAGAGTCGCGATCTGGAGGCAGATGAATGTCTAATTCGAGAAGAAGAGAGGAGATGGAGGTTGGCGTTGGGGAACCGGCGGAGAGGGTGAGGAGTATGTTGCCATTCTGGTTAATAAATTGTAGTAGGAGTTTTGGTGTCAATGCAGGGCCCAGCCCTGCTTCTGATAAGCCAAGTTCGTCGGCTATTGCATGGGATCGTTTACCTTTCGACTTTGGAGGGAGTAGAAGGATATGGTCAAAAGCTCGCTCCCCGTGCTGAAACAAGGCAAGCTTGTCATTCTTTGGTGACTCAAAAGTGATCTTGTAACCTCGATCTGGTGAACCCAGTAAGCATGCGCATAGCGTGCGCAATTGGGTGATTTAAGGGAGAGGGATCAGTTGTTCAACATGCCTTCGAGATCACCCCAGAGTGTTGAGTATTTTGCAAGTTCCGATGATTCTTCATTGACAACCAGCAAGCGACTCCCAGTACTGCTTAGACCTTGTACTAAGCACAGTAAGGTGGCAAAAAACAAAGAGATGAGCCACCGCATGTTGATATGGGTTGCTGTGCTTCATTGACTTGAGAAGCTTTCTGGAGACGTGTCGCCAAAGACAGGAACTCGGCTAGTCTTTCCTTGTTTAAGGTCGTATCGGCTTCTGTTTTCGTTCGAGCTACAGTTATATCATTTAGCTGTTATTATCATGAGTTTATATAATCTAACCAATTTTTTGTTATAAACTTTTTAGATATTATTCGAATAAATAGGGGCTAAGCCTTGACTGTCGATGTTCTATAGTGCATCTTTACTTACAGTTACTAGCCGCTAATTTTCACCATTGCTAGCGGATTAACTATATTCCGAAAAGACTTTAAGCACGAGGGGCACTCCGTATTCTACCAAGCAGCCAGATCATCCACTGCACCGTCCACCTTCCGGGATAATAGCTATGCAGACAGCTAACATGAGACACTTCAATACCCAAGCCTAGATGCATTCATGCTCTGCCAAGAGGTTAGCTGTCACTTGAGCACACTTCTCGGAGATGCTGGTCCAGGCAGTGATCTTTCATTTGTAAGTCATCAAATAAGATCGAATCGTCAGTCAATCAAACCTACCGACGTGGAAAAATACTGCGTTCGTCCTCCTGTCGAGTCATATTGGGATAATATATACTGCCGGACGCGCTTCTGGCTGTTGGTCAGCTAGCAGCAAAAAGCAACAAGAAAATTGTCCCAGTGCTGACTAAACAATGCAAACTGTGGTAAACTTCGGCAAGAGCAAGCGAGGACCGGTTGATTCGATCGATATCTGCCTTGGGGACTTTGATATGGATGTCTACAAATGAAAAGATCGTAAGCTCGAAGTAGCAGCTCGGCTTCGTCAATGTGCCCCCATAAGCCGAAGAAGCCGCCATCCACATAGCAACACACCGATTGATTCAAGTGCACCTAGCACCTTTCTGTACTTTAGTAAAGACCACTGGACTCTAAGGCTAGCACATTGACCAAAAGATTCTTTCAAACCGTCATCGCTATGGCACTATTTCATATGGTCATCCTTGTACCTCTGCTCATATTTGCAGTCATCCGGGTCTATGGCACTTTGCCCACTTACACTGCCCGGTCGGCACTAATCCGCAAATACAACTGTAAATCCCCCAAGAACTATCCACATGGAACCTATCCTTGGCCTTGACCTCGTCTATGCCATCCTCCAGAGCGCAAAGAAGGGGCGGTTTCTGGAATCTCTCGTACAACGCCATAGGACACATGGACGAACCTTTCAAACCACATCCTTTGGCAAGACTATTATCAACACCGTTGATCCTAAGATCCTTTCGACGGTCTTTGCAACCGCGAGCGATAATTTCGGTGTGGCGCCCATCAGAGAACCTCCTGCAAAACGTCTGGTGGGTAGAGGTATATTCGCTTTGAGCTTATTCCTCAAACTTAGTATATACCGCCTATAGTCCAACATGTGGCAGTCTCTTGACAGCTCTACCGAATTCCTGTTCGGCGAGTCCGTAAACTCCCTCCAAGCTACGAATTCAGCTGAAGCGGAAGATTTTCTCAGATCTTTTAATATCGCTCAATACGGCGTGGGCCAGAGGGTACGCCTAGGGAAGCTACAATTTCTATACCAAGGAACGAGATGGTTAGAAGCCTGCACGGCTGTGCATAGCTTCATCGACAGATATGTCGTGAGGGCTGTCAATGATAGTTCTCATGAGCAAGAGGACATGTCGAAGTCCATGGATCAACAACAGAAGCACTGCATTCTTCTGAACGAGATGGCTAAGATCACAAAGGATAAAGTTGATCTCCGCTATCAAATCCTTAACGTCTTTCTTGCAGGCCATGAATCAACTGCGATCGCTCTGAGTAGCATCTTCTTTCACCTAGCCCGTAACCCTACTGCCTGGCAGAAAATCCGATCCGAAGTAACAGCTATCGGTACCACCCCGCTTACTTTTGAATTATTGAAGAGTATGCAGTACTTACACTACGTAATATCGGAGAGTAAAAGACACTGACTGCCCTTGATAGTCGGAAGGTCGACTGGCTAACCGTGTCTGGGCCTCCGTCTCAACCCCGTCGCTCCGTTGATGACCCGCATGTGCTTCCATGATACGGTCCTTCCTGCTGGCGGCGGCTCGGACGGTCTTTGCCACCCTCTCGTCAAGAAGGGCCAGACCATAAGTTCGAGTACGTACGCTTTACATCGTGACAAATCCTTTTGGGGCGACGATGTGGATTGTTTTCGGCCCGAGAGGTGGGAAGTCGTTCGTCCGAAGTGGGAGGATCTACCCTTCGGTGGCGGCACGAGAATATGTCCTGCACAGCAGCTCGCTTGGACAGAAGTGGGCTACGTAGTCGTGCGGCTCGTGCAGCAATTCAAGATGCTAGAGAATAGGGATCACAGACCGTGGGAGGAGATGTTGAAGATGACCCTTGCCAGCAAGAACGGGGTTCAGGTGGGGATGATTCCAGCGTTTAGCTCTCACAGCACAAAGCATGTGCATACTTTTTGCTACCCCAGATCAAGCTGTGTTTTGGGTTTAGATGGCCCTAGCCATGAATCACTCGGCAACCAGAGCATAGACCCTTTCGTAGTCGCTGATAATGACACCATAACGTCAGCATGTATGTGCATTATGATCGAGGAGGCCTTCAACCCCATTGTATTTATTAGAAAGCTTGCTTTCTTTCTAATCATATCTGAAACCCAGAATGGCGGGTATATATACCTGACTAGAATGATATGGTATATGTCTGGGATGGAATAGTAGTTTAAAGTGGAATCCCGATACCATTCCATCCCATCCCATCTTAGTCCTACCTGTTCACCTCTCACTCGGTCATTTAGTACTAATTAGGTTAGACTATTACCTATCAGGGTAAGATCATTTAAGGTTAGGGCTAGTAAAGGAGCAGCTGACTAAGCTGACCGAGTGGGGGGTTTGACCGAGTGGGGGGTGAACCCTTCTAAGATTCGATTTATGTTATTACTAGATACAATTATCACAGAATATATTAGTATTTCTATAATGAATGTAGTCTAGACTATATAGATCTATTATGACAATACCTGAATAAGAAAAGCATAGCTCGAGACGAGGGCTCGGCAAAACCCTAAGCCGATGCCGAACAAGGAGAGACTAGTCGAAATATTATAAGTAAGGTAAGGTAAGGTACCTACTTTTAGCAATACCTCCGTTCAGCGTTCAAAAACCTCCATCTACAGTAAATCTTCGTTATAAGGTCTAGAGATTCCGAAGCTAAGTAGACCGTATAGGCCGATAAACCTTATTAAATTCTCGGCACTAGTAACTAGCGTGGAAAAGGATTAGTAATATAACGAAAGCTTTATTATATAGTATTAACCCTAGCCCTAAGCTTCTATTATCTCGATTTTTTATAATTTTCTCACGTATTTTTTATAGGGTCTGCTAATAAAAAGAAAAAAGATCGGTCTTTCCTTATAGGGTTTTAGACCCTAATTCACACCAAAAAAAATAATTCCCAAGGCTTTCAGACCTAATCGTATGGGAACACTAAGTGTAGCGTGTTCCCATACGATTAATAAGCCGATAAACCTTATGAACCGAGACCTTATAAAGAAGGTTTACTGTAGCCAGTTCTGCCAGTCACATCGACAAAGTCTACTCCTTCAATATGTCCTACCCACAGTTCTTCCAGCAGCCTTTCCGCTACTTGCGATGGGCATCACACGAGAAACCGGCAATCTTCTACTCCTTCGTCATTGCATCCGGCGGGCCAATCGCCCTAGTCGTTGCACCACCCATTCGGAGGTACTTTAATGATGGGCCAAGAGAACAGATACCATTGACATACCCAAGTAAGCTAACTTGGAAGGGCCCAAAGACGCGGAGGTCCACTCACTGGCGAGATGACCAACTTGGCTGACTCAACTGTTCTACAGTACCGCCTGGGCCACGAAAGATACCAGAGGGCTATGACGACTAGGCATTGCAGAGAAGCCAGTGGGGCGTGGGCGGACCAAGTATGCGGGCGCCGCAAATGGGACGGGTAGCTACAAGGTGGCCGTATCTTTTTGCGAAGCAGCTTAGAGAAGGAGTTGGCGCTCGAGACTGTCTGGATGATCGTTATTGGGTTCCGGCGCACAATGGAGGACATTGCCTGACACAAAGGAAGACGCACAATGCACACAGCCATGCATGTACACTCCATGAAATTGAGAAGGCCTGCAACAATGGTCAAGAAGTCACTATGCTAAAGGACCCGAACATCATGGCTGGAACAGACGTTGACACCCACACATGCCCGTTGCCCCTGACTAACTTGGATTCATCAGTGGGTAGGCCTAAAGCAATGCCTGCGAATCCATGAGGCAAGGGACGTTGAAACCAATCAACAACTATGCCCCAAAATTGACCAAGAAATGAGTTCAGCAAGGATAAAGTGTCACCGCTAGGGCGCTGGTTTCGGAAAATTGGCTACGTATTCTTTGTCCATTCCACCCTGGGTGTGCAGTAATCGAAGAATGCGCAAAAGTTTACAATCTGGGAAAATCAAATCAATGCATGATCCAGGGATAAGACGTCCTGTTATTCGAGTTACTACCTCAGGAGACCAGACGTAGTTGATAGACCGCACCTTTCTAGTACAAAACCGCAGGTGCGCGGCATCACCATATATCGCCAGTCTTCATGCGCACTATCAATACAACTTTCCCACGAAAAGCTCAAGCTGGAGCGGATTCAACGACTCGTAAGGTAACACACTTATTTGTGATGCCACAGCCAGCGTTTCTAGGAATTACCAGGTCGTATTTTACCAACAGATCCATTATCGTGGCAAAGAACCCTTTCTGTTGTTGCATCGTATTCGTCCAAGCTTGAAAAGTCCATAATGAAGACCGCAAAAGAAGAGATCAAGGAATGACAGTCCTAGGTACTCCATGGAGTAGAAGTAGATCAGCCTGTTGGGGAGCACTGGGCAGTTATACGGTTAGGCGGTTAGAATGATCTCCCAAGGGATCACAAATTCCCCGGGGCCGCCAAAAATCGCCGGTGACGTGCATACGGTACTCGTACATACTTCGTACTTTCGATCTGCATGCTCGGCACATGTCATTATCAACATCTTGAGCAACATGCAGTAATTGCTCGCGATATACAACAATGCTCCAAACGTCGTCGTTATCGAGGATTAGGGTCGTCTGCAGCAGTCATGGTCAGAATCCCTGTACTGGGTAGGCTCTTTTGGTACGCTCTTGCCTATTGTCCTCCTCCAACCAGCGACTGATCAAGCCATGCAGGCGAGAATACATTGCCCTTGCAGCGTCTCTCACTTTGATATTCTTAGAGGGCTTCATCAGGGTTATCACACTTGGACTTCGTAAGTTCTTCATCGATAACTCCCTTAAGCAACTCTTTGACTTCTTCCAGCCCAACCAATTATTCGATTTTGCTATAATAGATCCAAGAATATCTTCAATTTAATTTCCTCTACACAAGATAGTCAGTCATCGTCAAAACCAAGGTCGATTGCTACATCGGTCGCGCGCGCTTCGGATTTTGTGGATCTGTGTGCTCTGTTTGGTTACTACGCAGAAGAGCATGTCGTGCAGACAGAAGATGGATATTTGCTTGGGATACATCGTCTTTGTTCGAAGAAGCAGGGCAAAGAGGGCATGAGGGTCAATGCCGGTCGTGGCAGTTTGCAGAAGAGAGTTGTATATTTGCATCACGGCCTGCTCATGAACAGTGAGGTATGGGTATCTCTGACCGAGAGGGAGAGATGTTTGCCCTTCATGCTGGTTGAGAGGGGCTATGATGTCTGGGTAGGTTCATGCTATGTACTTCTCATGTAGGCAAGACTGATGACTTTAGCTGGGAAATAATCGTGGCAATAAATACTCGAAGAAATCTGTTCGCTTTTCTCCCGCTTCCAACGATTTCTGGGACTTCTCTATGGATCAATTTGCCTTCCATGATATCCCAGACAGCATCGACTATATTCTCGCAACTACGTCGCAGCCATCCCTGTCCTATGTTGGCTTCTCCCAGGGCACCGCTCAAGCCTTTGCAACGCTGTCCATCCATCCTACTCTCAATAACAAGGTCGACGTCTTCATTGGTTTAGCCCCGGCCATGTCACCTGCCGGACTTCGAAACGGAGTCGTCGACGCCTTGGTCAAAGCTTCTCCGGAGGTCCTTTTCTTAGCTTTTGGACGCCGGAGCATACTCAGCTCTGCAACCATGTGGCAGTCTATCTTGTATCCACCGATATTTGTTCGCATCATTGACATGTCACTCTCATTTCTCTTTGCCTGGTCAGGGAGAAATATCACTCTCGACCAAAAGCTCGCCGCATATCCCCACTTGTACTCCTTCACGAGCACAAAGAGCGTGGTACATTGGTTCCAGATAATACGAAACAAGAGCTTCCAGATGTTTGATGACGACGTGCAAGCACCTTTGAGCCTCGGTGCGAGTGACAGGTATTACCGAGTGGCCAAATTTCCAACGAGAAACATCAAGACGCCAATCGTGCTGGTGTACGGTGGAAGTGATAGCCTAGTCGATATCAGAGTCATGCTCAAAGAGCTTCCTAGGCATACAGTCGCGAAAGAAGTACCTCACTTCGAGCATCTTGACTTCCTATGGGGCCAGGAAGTTGAGACGCTAGTGTTCCCCCATGTATTCGAGGCTCTGTCGGAATATGCTGGTCGAGATCATTTGAAGTCGCCAGAGCTTACATACGTAAGTACCGGCAATCGGCGCCTTGCAATCAATAGATTCTCAAGCTACCTAGAGGATGACCTATCATCAAACACGACCGGCGACATGAGTGACAGTAATCGGGAGAAAGATAGCAGTTCTAATAGACCAGAGGTGGCGTCGAGGAAAGCGTCCCCGCGACGCTTCTCTCCTACCACATCTCGCAATCGGAAATACGTCTCACCGCCTTCTTCGTCTTCGACAGAGCAGATGTCGGGGTTAGTGGACGGTACGGGCGATAGGCGAGCAGCGGCACAGTCCAAGGATCGTGGGTCAATACTGGGCAATAGCATGAAGCAGATGGGCAAGAGGAGGGGTAGCGTATCAAGCACAAGAAGTGTCGACAGTACCAAGAGGTTTAGCGATGGAGGCATAAGTATTGGTGCGAGCAAAGCTACAACTGGATTTAGTACCTAGACCACCCTCGTAAGTCGTTGGACTGATTGAACAAGACTGGTCCTTGCCCGCCACATTGGGTGCCCGTAACTCTCCTCATCAAAGCAAGCAATGCTCAAGGATTGAAAGACAAGCATATCCTTGCTGCCGCTCATGTAACACCCCCACCACCCCTGACGCCCATCGCTTTCCCTGATCCGTAACTGTGTACGTACTTTTTATTGAAGATTCTAACCGAGCCCTGCAAGCGACTTTGAGAAAGCCTTCTTATCTGCCAATAATCATATACAATATCTTCTCTGTCTCTGTCCTCCCACGTCCAAATCATTCTCCACACTCATTCTACAAAATTTAAGCGATGCTGTTTGCTCTTTGACACAGTTTCACCTCTGCAATCAAAAGCTTGCTTGCTTGCAAGTCATCATCACCCGGGTCTCTCTGTCTGCAGCTCCGAGTCCATTCCGCTCCACTCTCACCAGGTCAAAAGAACAGAATCATGCATGCGCTCCAATTGCTAGGTCGGCGTGAAGATAGGCAGCAGGCCGCGTACAGAGCTGCCTGTACACTGAAAATATGCCCCATCCAAAGTTCCTACTACGCCTATCGGCCGTCGCTCCCTGCCAACGCCGTCTTCCTCGCCCTCTTCTCCCTCTCCCTATGCTGTTTCATCGTGCAAGCGGCCCTCTCGCGGCGCTTCATTGGCTTCACAATCGCCATGGTTAGCGGTTGCGCACTCGAAGTGTTGGGCTACATCGGAAGGATTATGAGCTGGTATAATCCCTTCAACGAGGTAATCTCTACCTTTTCCTTTGGTTCTATCATTGCTCACGAAGATGTATCTATCCGTGACTAATGCCGACCAAACAGAACGGCTTCCTGATGCAAATCGTGTGCCTAACAATCGCCCCGGCATTCCTGGCCGCGGGCATCTATCTCACGCTCTCCCGCATCGTCGTGACCTTCGGCCCCGAAAACTCCCACATCAAACCCCTCTCCTACCCACGCATCTTCATCCCCTGCGACGTCATCTCCCTCCTCCTCCAAGCGATCGGCGGCGGCATGGCGTCCGTAGCCAGCCACCAGGGCAAGAGCCCCGACACGGGCGACCACATCATGGTGGCCGGGCTGGCGTTTCAGGTCCTGACGCTGTTCCTCTTCCAGCTGCTGTGTCTGGATTTCATGATCAAGACGCTGAGGAGGATGAGGGCCCTGGGCGCCGCGGCCTTGGACCCGACGCACGCGGCGCTGAGAGGCAGCGCCAAGTTTCGCGTCTTCCTGGTGGCGCTGGGCCTGGCGACCTTTTGCATCTTCATCCGATCCATCTACCGCGTCGCCGAGCTGAGCGAGGGCTGGGGCGGCGCCCTGATCCGGAACCAACGCCTCTTCATCGGCTTCGAGGGCGCAATGGTGATTGTGGCCGTTATGGTCTTGAATGCCTTCCATCCGGGATACTGCTTCAGGGAAGGCTACGCGCAGAAGAAGTACAAGAACCTTTTTCGGAAGAAGCAAAAGAGCGCCGCGGACGTTGGAGAGGAGAAAGGCAGTCCGGTTCGGGGTGGGTCGTCTGGAGCAGCTACGCCGGTTGGGAATGTCGCGCAGAAGGAGACTTATATCGAGGAAGAGCAACGGTATGTTGCAGCGACATAATACTTTTGGGCCAGATAGGGACGGCAGCAGCAACGGAATATTTTTGTACTACAGCTTGCAGATAGACTCTGGACTGGCGCAATGTTTGCCCAGTGTTTAAAGTACATGATCATTAATGACCTCGTATCGTCCTGTCATCTCATTGAGCGAGCAGACCTATTTGTTTCTCGCTGCCCAATAAAGCTCCTTTTCAGTGACAGCGATTTGGTAATAACCTCGTATTACCCTGTCATCTCATTGAGCGGGCAGGCCTATTTGTTTCTCGCTGCCCAATAAAGCTCCTTTTTAGTGATAGCGTTCTGGGATTCCTGGGCACGGTGGTGTCCAGAAACGATGTGTCGTTAGAAAAATCACCATACAGCCATTGTACGAGCAATCACGCAGCGATCATGTGTTCTGATTCAAGTATAGTAGGCTCTTGCCATGGATTCTTTTTATCTCACATACACACAACTCTTGTATAATTACCACACACTATATTGACAATGACAAAGCTTCAAGCGAGTCTCCACAAAGCAAAAATCGTCCTCTCACCCAGGACTTCGTCTTGATTAATGCGCCAACCCGCCCACCCAACCATATAGAGGGCGCTGGGAACAGATGGAATGCTGATTGATTAAGGAAAGACATGAATATAGACATCCTTCTCTTCTTTTCTCGAGTCCGCCCCCAACCGTCATCATGATGCAAAGGGACACGCTTATGCGTAAACAACGAGACCGACAGCTGCGAGCACCACGGACAGGAAGACACCGCTGTGCGCGGTCTTGGCTGCCGCACCTTGGAAGGTTGCCGGAGTGGTTGATGTTGGTGCGGGCACGTTGGCGCTGCCAGAGGCACCAGCGACACCAGGAACACCAGCTGCACCAGCGGCACCGGGAGCAGGGGCGGCAGCAGGAGGGGCGGCAGCAGGAGGGGCGGCAGCAGGAGGAGCGGCAGTCGCACCAGCCTGGTTGGCCGCTGGGGTACCGGCTGCGAGACCAACGCTGGTCCCGGAGGTCGCGAAATGCATTTGGGGCACTGCCAGCTGGGTTGAGAAAAGCGTGGTGGTCGTGCAGTCGGGAGCCATGGCGGCGGTGGCTTGGACCTGGACTTGGCCATCCGTGATCTGGTTGACGAGGCCGCCGACGACGGAGCAGGGTACGTTGACGTTAACGGAGATTGGGATGGTTGTTGATGGGCCGCTGTTGGATGGCGCGGGGGTCGGTGCAGGGCTGCCCGGGATAGGCGCAGTGGTTGTGGCGGTCTGGCCGGCCTGGACAGGCGCAGCTGGGGCCGGGGTCACTGGTGCAGCTGGAGGTACGACGACAGCCGGGCTGCTTCCAGCTGGAGGTACGACGACGGCGGGGCTGCTTCCAACAGGTGTCGAAACAGGAACAGGGATAAGCTGAACAGATTTGGTGACGATGACAGGGTGCTGGGGAACATATTGGGCGCAAAGACCCTGATAGCTTGCCATGGCAGCGGCCTGTCGCGCCACGTCTTGTTCATAGTTGGTGATACACTCGAACACCTTAGTGGTGACTTCGTCCTGTTTGCAGTAGCAGTCGTAGTCCGTGTTGCTTCCGCACCCCTTCAGGTCGAAGTATGCAGAGATGCAACCCTTGAACGCAGGTGGGGGAGATGGCTGCGCGGGTGGTGAGACTGGGACGGAAGAAGCTGGCGGTTGGCCTGGAACCACTGGGCCGGCAGATGTTGGCGGTTGGCCTGGAACCACCGGGATTGGCGTAGAGGCTGGAGGTGAGAGGGTCGTTGTGGTGATCGTGGAGGTTGAAGTGGTGACCACGGTTGAGACGGTGCTGGTAGTGACCACTGTTGGCGGCTGGTGAGGAGGGGTAATAGTCGTGGTGACTGGGCAGGTGGTCACAGTGGTCAAGACGCTGAGTTATCGCAATGTTAGCCCACGCACGAATACAACGCGAAATGAACGATTTACTTACATTTCGGTTGTGGTTGTAAGAACCACTGGAGTTGACGTGTAAACCACCGGAGGAGACGGTACAGAGCTGGTGGTGCCAACCTCTTGAGGAGAGCCTGTCGCAGTGGTCGTGGGAGCAGGTGGCGGTGGCACGGCAGGGCTTGATGGAGGCAGAGCTGGTTGGGTGTTGACCGGTGGTACAACTGCGGTGGAAGAGGGTGTGTTCTCTGCGCAACGGGTACAGGTAGTGATCGTGCTGGTGATCAAGCTAGTCTTCACAACGATGGAAGTACTTCCATTGACCACGGTGGTGGAGGTCACTGGGCAGCTGGTCAAAGTGGTGTAGGTGGTTAGGCTAGTGGTTTCGGTTTCGACCGGCACTGTAGTCGTTCCAGACTCGACCGGAGATGTCGATGCCGGAGTGACGGAGGGGGAAGGAGGAGTAGAAGATGGCGAGACAACCGGTGAAGTCGTTCCAGACTCAGCCGGAGATGTTGACGACGGAGTCGCCGATGGTGAGACAACCGGTGAAGTCGTTCCGGACTCAACAGGAGATGTTGATGACGGGGTGACCGATGGCGTGACCACCGGTGAAGTCGTTCCAGACTCAACAGGAGATGTTGATGACGGAGTAACCGACGGCGATGGACTTGAGGATGGCGAGACAACCGACGGAGTTGTTCCAGACTCACTTGGCGAGGGTGCGGAAGGAGTGACAGAGGGCACCACGACGGGAGCAGTCGAAAGCGGCTGGGAGGGAACAATGACTGGGGGGCTGCTCTTTGGTGTAGCAGTCGATGGTTGAGTGTTGCATGTGCTACTTGGCCCGGGCACGCAATTGAAGTTCATTCCAACCACGCCGATAGGGACATTAGGTCCCGATGGGGAGCTAGGGTGAACGCAGACCTCATGGTGGTCACTCTGACCGCAGTTGTCGTTGTTGATGGTTGTGACCTCGTTAGCATTGCACAACTGGTGGTATGAGCAGGTCTGCTCGCTGTTTTCATTGTAGTGGGTAATCTGGACAACGGTGGGCTGTTCGACTATGATGTGGTGGGCGTTACATGAGTACTGCGAGCCAGATCCTTTGTTGATTGTGATACCGCTGCCTTTTTCTGAACCGCAGGTTTGCTTGATACATTTTTGGTCCTGTGCAGATGTGAGTATGCGTAGTCAAGACACATCCGAAACAAGCGTTTACTCACACTGTGGCTGTCATAGCTACCTCCATTACGCGAGAACAGGCTTCTCTTGTTGATGCGCTTCATGGTGCCGTAGTTTGCATTGTGGACACCCATTCCCTGAACGCTATCGCAAGAGCCAGTTGTTGGCTGCGAATCTTCGGCACAACTGATACCACCCTTCTGGGGATTGGTGCACTGGTTGGTGGACTTTGAGCAAATGGGGAAACCGGGGGCACATTGCCAGTCCGACTCGCTTCCAGTCTGTCGGCGATGGAATTAGATTAGCTCTTTTTGAGATGGAGGAAGCAGGACACTCACGGCTGCAGCCTGCTGAACAGCCAGGAGGCCAAGGAAGGCTTTGACTGCTATGAAACGCATGTTGAAGGTATTAGTTGTAGGATAAATGTAGGGTGAGAGAGTGTATTATGAGATGCGATAGGCAGCGAGCGAAGGAAGAAAGCACAGTCGGGGAAGCGAGTGACCCGACTATTGATGCAAAGAAAGCAAGAGGAACACAAGACAGGCAGACTTGAGATTCGGAAGATGAAAAGAAGTGAATGATATTTTTGAGGTGGGCGGCAAGTTGATATAACAGCGACGCGGGCATTCTGCCCCCATTCGCGGGTTGGAAGAGGCATACTTCTGGTATTGTTACAAGGCTGTATGTTAGTCGAAGGAGGTGTAGACCTTATTCAGACCAATGAGAAGTCGGTGATGCTGTATCAAAGGTCTGGGCCAGGGGTAACAAGGTTGGATGTTGGGAAGAACAAGAGTCTGAGCTTCTGAGGGAGGTTGAACCAAAGGAGCATTCTAAGCGGCGTCATGAAACATTGGTAGTCAGGTACCGGCCGTTAGCTTAGTGCTAGCTTGGTATCGTTCAAGGCGCAAATCGGTTCGAAAGAGGCACTCTCGGCGAGACGCTAGACAGAACCTGACTGCCCCTGTTTCATCTACCTTTTTTACGCCGGGGCGGTTTTCCTGTTTTCTATAAGTGTATGTAAAGTGCGGAGGAGGCGACAAGGATATGGGTGAAGTGTTACGGAGTATCGATCAAGGATCTACCAGACCACTGCAAGCAATCCTCCTATAATCCGTACTTCTACCTTACCAAGTACTCTGAGCATCCAAGTTCCCAAACCTTCGCCCCTGATTAAGGTACTACTGTACTTGAGGCTCTGGAGTCTAACGGTATTGTAAAGACGCAGCCACGCGCTCGGATGATTCCTTCCTAAAAATACCCTCATTTACATAACGAGAATCCGGGGAATGCATTAGTGCCCACAGGAACCGCCGAGACCCAAGACCCATTAATCAACCTCTCATCTTTCAAAATGCCCTGTCATAATTGTCCGAGGAAAGCTGTTCTTGCCATGTCGAATAATAATAATGTGAGAGGTATCTGGCCACGTCGTGGGTGGTAATGATCAAGCCCAAACAGTGGCCACAATTCTGAGACGCCAGGAGTAGGTAGCCTTAGGTCTCATTGGCCTGCTCTTAACCGACAGTCTGAAACCCAGGGGGGCAAAGCGATTCGCTCGCCGCAACCGCAGCCCTCCTTTAGGAATTTAGATCCAAAGGGGCAAATAACATACTTTGGCTCACTGAGCAACACTAAGGGTGTAGTGACTGATGAAAGAGGTACCGCCAACTGGCCGGCGCCGCACTACGCAAAAGAGGCGGGGGGTGCCAAGACCCTCCAGAGAGCGGAATTACCTAAGGTAATTTGCTTGCTCATCAAGTGACAGAGAAATAAGGAGCGCCAATTGTTTAGCTCGTCACACTCATTATCACATACTCCATAGTCCATTCCTTTCCGTCCTAACGATGACATAGTGCATATTGCAGAGGAGTATCTGGTTCCTTGGTAGCGATGCTGCTGAAAAGAGCCCTGTTGTTCCAGATTTCAAAACGTACCGCGGATTGAGCCTTCATGCCAACGTACGGAAATTGAATGCGGAACAGCAGTGGTCATCTCCTGCCAGAACGGCTCTCCTTTTCAGAAAGTAGAATTAGATGGGCACCCTTTTTGCTGCGAGTTACAGGTACAATCCCCTAAAGACGAAATATATATCCATCCAAGCCTTTTTCGATGAATTTCTGGTACCCCGGTAGCTGGTCCACTTTCAATAAGGTACCTTCTTGGAACCAGCTGCCGAATCAACTTATTGATCCCCTTTAACATTAAAAGACTTCTTACATAATCAAGCTTACCGTCAACCTCCAAAAGCAAGTCTATCCAAGATTCAAAGCATCGTAAGCATGCAGGAGCGAACATGTAAAAGAAGGTTCTTTCAGAGAGAGAGGGCTGAGGGAGAGTCGTACTTCTTGATGGCATTGCTCTTTTTAGGAAATGTGCAGCCTGACACTGCCACAACAGTAATTTTGGCATGCTTAGAGGAAGAACCCCTTCCTTTCTGCATAATTGAAGTATAAACATGAACAATTCACCGTGCATGGAAGACACTGAGTACTTGTTGTCGGCAAAAGTCCCATCTACGAAGTACAAACGTGCCTCGCGACTAGGCGATCTCGAGGCAAATCTGACACGCATTAAGGACCATGCCTCACACCCTCAATCACCTTTTTGTTAATACCCATTGTAGATATTACAATGCAAGATAATGCGTCAGCGAGGTTACACAAGAGTAATCTGTGTTGTGCAAATTGCAGGGTCCTGCTTGTGCCCAAAAATCTCAGGTCTTTTCCATGGTCCCGCGCCCCATCTGAGCGTGAAAGCGGGTTTCTTCTAAACCGTATTGAGTACCGATGGCGGTGGTGTAACAGCCGTGTCCGGACAAGAAGCCAATCTCTTCATACTACTACTGCGTGTTTGCGGGTCGCATAGACAGAACGGTTCGAGCCGACCATGGTTGCTTTTGAAATCAACAACAATAATAATAATAATAATGAAGTACCTTTGAACCTTTTTAGTCGCAGTCTTCGAGCGCGTGACTTGGAAAGTTTGGGCACGGAGATATGCTCTCTCCCTTTGCTTGAGGCCTAGATTTTGCCCGATCCCCTTCGCCAAGTCTCTGGTCATTGTACATTATCCACAATGGGTTGGATTTAGACGCATTTGAAAAGCCCCTAACCGCTATTGGGCCTTGAGGACTAGGCGGAGTAGCGCGTCTCATGTTTGATAACATTGGGCCATCGACCATTGCGGGCAAATGCGGACTGGGAGTGCTCTCGCGCAATTAGGACGTGAAGGAAAAAAAGCGGGAAGGCAGAGGTTCTTAGAATGACATAGCGTTTGCTTTTTGACTGATTGGATCTATCCTGTGTCCGAGTATCGAGTATAGAAAGCCCGGCTCGTCAGGTCTCGGGCTATTGGTATGCCGCTTATAGACGTTTTTAGATGTTATGAGAGAAAAACATCAAATTGAGCTGCAAAAAGTCTTTGGAGAATCCTTATCGTTGTTCAAAAAGGCATGACGTTCGCTTCATTTTCCGCGCATGCTAGGTAACCACTCCTCATCAACAGCATCAACGCAAATCCAAATTCTAACGTTGTCGTTGTGGTCAGCCCCGTGGGCGGAGTCCTTGGAAGAGTCAAGAGCAAGAAGCACGCACCTTCCTGACTGCGCAGAGCCGCCTTGATGGGCTGCGTAACCCATCTAACCTTTGACTGCTCCCGCTTCCTTATCCCGCTGTTGAGCTTCGCTCTGATATGTACCCATTCTTGCCTCCCTTACCTCGACGTCTATCGGTGATCAGTCCCTCTAGAACCCGCAGCGTGGCTTATCATAACTTTCTCACGCTCTTCCCTTCTCCGCTCCTGAGCTAAGGAGCCATCCTCCCCATACGGACCCCTCCCCCTCTGCTGCTGGTGCACCGCCTCGGCTTGCCTCATACCTGCATCTCCCTGTTCGATAGGTGCCCCGGTCGGGGCGGTGGTCGTTGGTGGGGCATCTGACGAGGTGGTGGGTGCGTCGTCACCAAGAGAAGCGATCTCCGATTCCGTTAGCAGCCGCTCTTTTTCTAGACGAACTTCTTTGCCGCGTTTGTGGCAATACCAGAAGACGAAAAGAAGGACTGTGCATGCGCATCCGTCAGTGAATGAAATCCATACATGGAGGATCCAGAGATCTTAGGACGGAGGCAAATGAGGAAACGGAAGAGCATACCAAATAGAGCAAGCGAGTAGAGCACATTCATGCCCAAAAATGCGGGGAATCTGAGCTTCAAAAAATTCATGATCGCCTTCAGCATGCCAGCCACAGCACCGGGTTTCGTGACGAGATCCTTCAAACTTGGTACCCTAACCTTCAATCCTGCCTTGGACGCACCACTAGCAGCCATGTTGGCATACTTTGAATTTAAGCCATGCTTTTCAGCAGCAGCCGCAAGCATCTCTGGTCCAATCGACTTGGTCATCTTCGACGGGAGTTGTTCGACAAGTTTCTGAAGCCAAGGGGGGAGGTGAGAGTATGTGCGCTGGATCTGATCTTCGGAGTTCGTGAGAAGGGATTCGAGGTCACCATAGGCTGTAGGTACGCCATTCATAAGGTCTTTGAGAACGAGAGTAAATCTGGAGAAATGGTCATCAATATGCCCCGAGGTACCAGATACAAAGTGAAGCGAGGATCATACTTGCGGAGGAGCTCTTGGGATTCTTTGGAAACCGAGAATACGCGGTTGTTGACTGCTGCCAGATTGAGTTGCTCCAGGACGGAGGTCATCTCCTCTTCTTCTTTTTTCGCTTCCGGATCAGAGACACTGCGGTCCTCGTTGGGCTGGGCATCAGCGGATTTTAGGCCCTCTGCCGCGCTCATCAGGTCCGTTGCTGTAGCTTCTTTGTTTTTGCGCTTGACGTCTCTCGAGTCCTTTCGCAGGAAGCTCCACTTGGATTTCTTGCCTTCCTTTTGCTTCCCTTTTGCGTTGCCTTGGCTAATCTCGTGGGGTTCGGCGGTAGTAGGGACGTCATCCGGCGTGTCTGGGACATCGGGTAGAGGTATGTTTTGCGATGCGTCCATGAGGGCGATTTGAGCATTGTTGCCTTCAGTCTCGCCAACGAGGGGAAGATCTTGCGGGCGCGTAGGCAAAGGTGGGGCAGGGCGTTCAGGCAATTCAGGTGGTGTCCCTTCGGTCTCTATGCGCGCCAGGAATGCTTCATCCTCTTCGCTCAGGACAGGAGTTTCGACCTGCGCTGGTGACTTGGATCTAGCCCGCTTGGAGATAAAGTATTCCATCATCTTGAGGGTAGCTACAGAGGAAAGAAGGTTGATGATTATAAGAAGGGTGTGTAGTAGTGGAATAGTAGGAGTATGATAAGAACAGGTTCACAGATGGCTATGGTTCAAGGAAATATATGGTCTTTTAGTCGTTCTTGTTTCTCGAACCCCACTAAGTTTTCCCACGTCATTGAGCAGAAGACGCGGGCAGGATCTAGCCGCAGGAGTCACGTGTCAAAATAAGGTAAAGCCCGTTTTTGCTCACCAAACTCGGCAATACTTTACATATATCAATGGATTGTGTTCCTTAAACATCATATCGAAGATGTAAATATCGAGCATATAGGAATCCTTCCCACGTTCCTTGCCCTTGCTAAGACCACTTGTGATACTATTATAGCAAGCGAATGCCACTTTCCGTTAAGCGGTACAATAATGACACTGCAGCTCTTTCGATTTGGCTTATGTTGTCGCCTGGGAAGTATTAGAGAGTAGTGCACAACCCCTGCGAATCGCCTGCTGTCTCCTCAACGCATCTTCTTTGTGACCAACAGAACCCTCTTACCATGGGCGGACATTCGAGAAGTGGAACATTTCTCTCGCATATTTTGCAGTAAAGATATATGAGGGGTCGAGAATGCATTGACCAAGCGAATGGACTCGAGGCTCGCTATGATGCCAATGCAGCTCGATCCCTCTAACTTTAGAAGAGATTGATCAAGACCAAAACTTGTTCGTCACTACTTACATTTGCCAATTCTAATCCCAAGTGATTTTTCTTCAAGGTTTGCACTGATACGGCCGTACACACCTGTTGTACAACCTCTCATTATGGAATCAATACCGGAGCCAGCAGATAGGCTGGCAAATACGGAGCCTTCGCATGCCAAGATTTGCCTGTGCTTACAGCACATGTTATGGCCATGATTTGATCGTTCAAATCAAACAGGCTTCAGACGCCTTATCTCGGAATTCTATTGCTTTCGTGGCTGTCAAGGCAGTACTCACGTGCTGTTTGACACACTGCCTTTCTTTACCAACACTTGTTAACCGGCCATCCAGAGCGCTGTTCTGTATCATGGAAACCCAACGTTCTACCCACGGTGTTGTATACCCTCAACACGCCCTAGAGTGTCGCAGCATCGCTCTCTCTCTATCTCTGCTCACACCATCTTACTTATTCTTCCCGGTATATTACCGCAACTTACTCCTCTTTTAGAGATATATGTACATCCACCAGACCTTCAGACTGCCTTGAGAGTGAGACAAGAGAAGATTTAAGCAACGTGCGATTGATAGTCTAAATTCAATCGCGGAGATGACAGATAACCCAGCAAGAGGGTCTGAGCACGAAGTAGGAAAGGTGTCGGACTCTCCTGTAAACAAGATGCCTATTTCAATCTGGTTTCCTGTCTGGTTGTTTCCAGCTTCGTTATGCTGACAATTATCCTTTTCAAGGACTCGAATTCCGTTGCCCACAAGAAACGCTACCTACCACTCCTAACCGATGTCCCTCAGCAACATCAGATAAAGCTTGACTGCACTGGCGCGTCCAACCTTTTACCTGGTTCGAAGGCTCCCAACAAGGAACGACACGATCTCTGGACCAGAGGAAATGCAAAAGGGTTTACCTTCCTTCCCCTTTTACCCGATGTTGGCAAGGACTGTGTGAGACATGGCGTTCAAGACCACGGCCCAAATGCAGGGTCTGGCTCTCCGAGATCACCGTCAGAAGGTGCGCTGAAAACAGAACGACCCTCGCATGAGCACCGAGACCCTGTCGCTAAAGCGGCTACCCAGGACAACAACGTACGCCAAAATCGATCAAAAGCCAGACGCCGCTATGAGTGGCCACTGATTATCAATGGTGTTTACCAGGTTCGTACATCAAGCCTGAGTCACAAAACATATCGCGGTAGCAAAAGGGTCCCTTTACTCCTGAGATATGTTTCACCACTGAGGTCCTTGGTTTGAAGGAGCAAGACTGACTTCGATTTCCCGCGTAGGGAAAGGGACCGTTACCATCGTGTCGAATTGAAGACAATGAGTCGCCGACTGAGCCCCAACCGTACGCTTGGCCACTCATTGTTCTTCATCGAGCACGGTCTGTTGAGGATTGCGATCAACAGCCAGGTCCCAATGGCAAAGTAGCAAACGAGGATACCGCACAAGGGGAAGAGAAGGATGAGGGGGTCAGGAAAGACGAGAAAAGAGTTGATGAGCCGAGAACGACGGATGGCATCTCCGCAGAACGTTGATGCGGTGGATGCTTGAAAGTTGGGATGCATGATATCGGGAGACACGGGTCATGATGGGGAAGGCTGTACATGGCAAGGTCAGGTTTGAAAGAATGAGAATAAGGCGTTGAAAGTTCGGGTGGCAACCTTACTGACATAGCATTTTCCAAGACCAGATTGATGCAAATAAGAGCATTTGCTACAGATTTAGACAGTATCAAGAATAAAGTCGCTCTGGGTCTCACTTCTGGGTCTTCGTGCTTCTGCCACGAACTGGCGCTTTGCAAGTGGATGGTGACCAGCTGATCAAGGCAGATTCGTCCATCGATGGTCGCTCCGGTATCTCAATGGCAGAACAGCAGAATCGTGTCTGAGCCAAAGTACTAAGAACCACTTACCCAACTGTCAGCCTAAAGAATGCGATTCGAGTCCGTTCCTAAGCATCAGATTTTGTCCTTTCACTGATTATCTTGACTTTTTTATCCTGATCGAGGTATCCGATTTCACTCATCGAGGTTAGCAACGTTAGCAACTACTGTTGGGGCTCCGGGTCAAGCTGTATCTCCAACCTCTGGCTTGGAGGCAGACCAAAATGCTAGTAGATGACACTTTCGGTATGTCATTGGGTCCATCAAAGGTCGTAGTACCATGTTCACGCTCTGAAATGTTGCGGAGCACAGATACTGGGAATCATTAATTTCGCTGATGGTCGTCTGATATGAATGCTGTTTTGTTTGTCCTGAGTTGGCTCACAGGTTGTATTTGCATAATAGTACAATATATACACATTCATAGAGATCAGTACACTGTCCCCTGGACGACCTGACACGCTCGTAGCCAGTTTCAAATCGCTCACATTGAGATTCTCATGCCGAGTGATTCTGATTCACTAGCCGAGACATTGCCACCCTCCTGGCCTTTAGGGAGTAAGCCCGGCGCCATCGCTATAGCTCCTTCCATGTCGCCTTTGTTGTACAAGAACAGCCCCTGCACAGCTGCTGCGCTCGTGCTTCTCGCATGTAACCTTTTGTCCCCATTCTCCGGGTTGATCAATCCAAGCTGCTCCAAACGCTCCAGGAATCGAGCCTTGAAGGTTCCGTGCTCATCGAATTCACCATAGAAGCGGTCCCACATCTGCGCCATTTGCCACCTTGTAGCTTCCCCAAGTCTGACAGCCATGTCAACCCTCCCTGGCCGTACTAGGGCACTGTCAAGGCGGTCTACGTAGTTCGTTGTCAAGAACACAATGCGCTCCTCGGCACTCGCTACACCGTCCAATGCGTTGAGCAGACCAGAAAATGTGACATTCGCACCGCGATAGCCATCATCATCGGTTTGGGTCCTTCGATTGCCGAACGCTGCATCAGCATCTTCAAGCAGCACCAGTGTCCTCCTTGGTATGATGGTGAGGAGGTGGTTCAGTCGGTCATCCGTCAAGCCTCGCTCGCTTAGATTAAGCATGGCAATGTTGTAGTCCAACTCTCCAGCTAAAGCCCGGATGAACGAGCTCTTTCCGCTACCGGGAGGTCCATGTAACAGGTACCCTCTTCGATACGGTATACCTCGATCATAGTACCATCTCGCACTGCCCAAAAACCCTTTGACATCGGAAATGATTCGTTCTTTCACCCCCTTGTCCAATACGACGGAATCAAGTGGTCTCTTCCGGCGAGGCTCACCGAACTTCTCCCAAGATGTCGCCCTGGCCTGATAGACTATCGTCTTACCTTCGGAAAGATGTTGCGCCAGTTGATGTGCTTCTGAAAAGATGTCCTCAAAAATGTTGCGCTGCGAGTACAGCGTCGTGAGCGTTATTGTCTCCCACGGGATACCTGTGTTGTGATTCATCGATCTCGTTTCACGCAAGCGATTGACCATGAGAAACGCATTTCGGTATCGAATAATATGCTTTCCTGGGCCCGGAATGAGGGTAAACTCGGTCTGGACGGATCCATTGGGGTGCTCGACCTTCTCAGTTTCTATAGCAAGGTGATGGATTCCCGGGGTCAAGCGGCGCATTACAGACTCCAAGAGCCCGGCTTTCCTCGCTTTGTCATTGCTGAGAGTAGCAGACCGAGAGGAGGATGGCAGCTGACTGCGTTGGTGAACGGTCATCCAGTATAGGAACCAAGGATAGGATTCATCTTTGACATTGATCTCGACGTCGACGAGCAGACGTCTTTTAACAAGACTTGCGCCATGGCGAATGCCTTTCTGGCCAACTGCAAGAATGGCACCAAATCCAGCAAGACCCAGTCCCTGAATAGCTGTCAGCGTCTTGGGAAGCCTAAGCACGTAGTTCTGGCGTACCCACAGCAGTGAAGAAAGGGTTGCCCGAGACCTGTGCTAGGAAGCTGCCATCATTGATTTCTGGAATAGGAGGAGAATGAAGGGCACTTCTCCGCCCATACTGATGGATCACATCTGATGTAGGCAGCGGGACGGCATCGTTCGCCATTCGCAAGCAATCTTCATGCCATTCTGCTCCAAACGATTGCCCTTGAAACTTTGGGGAACGGCTGACTCAGCCTTCTAAGCAAAGGTTCGGGGTATCTCCAACCGAGCCTCTCAACGCCAAGATCGGATAACGCCCCGCCTAGAAGGTTGCCCCGGATTCGGATCTGCACCTAAACTCCAGCCCACTTTGGGCTCAGGCCCCTAACATGATGCCCATAACACAGATCACACCCATCCTATAAGACAAAATTTGGGCCCCTCATCTATAGGGCTGTTTCCGAAGATAGGGTTAGGGTTAATCATAGCGCTGCTCAGGACTTTTGGTGTCGTATCTCAATCTACCTTATTTTACGCATCGTCAAAAACCTGCATCAAATGCATAGCTAGCATCCCATTCGCACGAGCTGGACATTTTCTCTTTTGCCGTACACCGTACACCGAAGAAGCGGCATATTGGTCGGACCGAGTCCGCTCCTTCAGGTGCTCATTTCTTCCTCTCGCCTGCGCTGCTCGAGCTGCTCCTTCTAGGCTCCATTCTTCTACCTCAGGTCCTCTACTTTTCTCCCGTCTCACATAATAGCCATCTTCTTCAGAGTCTCTTTCTCCTTCTCTGTCTCCTCATGCAAGCTTTTCTGCGCCGCTTTTTCTGTCTCCCAAAGAAGCCATCCTCCTCGCGCAAATCCTTTTCCACATCTCACAGAATGTCAAGCTCGGGCACAGCTGCGTCACTCTATGCTGCCACAATCTCTCCAGCTTCGGTCGCTGGAGCTGAGCCTGAAGAAGCCAAAGACAAGCGGCATCACCTGAAAGATGGCAAGGGTTTCACCAATCCATGGGTGTGTGCTGAACCTCTCATAGCCGGCTACGAATTATACTTATTGGTACCTCTTACCTTGTAGGATAGCTGGACTGAATTATCTGGCCCCGCGATCATGAGGGCGATGGTTATGTACGTTTTCTCGCGCATGGTAACACCAAAAGCTTAACCCTCTCAAGGCGCCGCCTCAAAGGCACTGCGAATGTACCTGATACTGCACCGCCGACAGTCACTGTTCGAAAGCCCGACTTCCTGCCTTCGCGAAGTACTGATGCCCTTCGAGCTACATGGTTAGGGCATGCCTGTTATTTCGTGGAGTTTCCTGAGGGTTTCCGCGTCCTCTTCGATCCAGTCTTCAGCGAGCGATGCAGGTTCGTACCATTTTTATCATTGAGCAATCCCATTCAGCTAAAAACATTTGCTCACTTAGCCCATTCACATGGCTGGGTCCTAAGCGTTATACGGACGTGCCTTGTCAAATCGAAGATATTCCCAACATTGACGCTGTCGTTATATCACATAATCATTACGACCACATGGACCACCCGACTATTATGAAGATCAAGGCTAAGCATCCTAACGTTCAATTTTTCGTTCCCCTTGGCAATAAGAAATGGTTTGAAAAGTCAGGCATCAATGAGGGTGTAACGGAGCTTGATTGGTGGGAGCAGCGAGACATGGATTTGGCACCTTCCGCGAGTAAGCCTGCTGTATCGAAAACAGACGTCAGGTCAGACCAGGCAGGAGAGAAGAGTATTTCCGCTCGCATTGGATGTTTACCATGCCAGCATACAAGCGCCCGGACGTTATTCGACAAGGGACTTACTCTATGGGCCAGCTGGAGTGTGGAAAGTGGGGGGAAGAAAGTCTGGTTTGGGGGAGATACTGGGTTCGTACATTTCGGAGTGGTCCTTTCCTATCTGGGACCAGGATACGAGCCGCAAGCACGTTGCAGGACAAGAGGGAGTTTTACTCCTCAGACCTGCTCGACGACCCTGACTCTTGATTTGAGGAAAAATAGCTGACTTCGATCGTTTCCAGCTACCGATCTGTGCCAGAGCTACCTAAAGGTGTTGATGACTACGACGAAGAGCACGTCTACCCACACTGCCCTGCCTTCAAGGATATTGGTGACCTTCGTGGTCCATTCGACCTTGGCCTCATTCCCATAGGCGCTTATGTACGTACTATTCCTTTCCTAGTTCTTCATCTGAACGAGTAGCAAAAGTCTTGGTTCACATTAAGGGATTAATTATCCTTTATTGAAACGGCAAGACTGACTCTGTTCAGGATCCTCGCTGGGTCATGTCGCCTATGCATGCGAATCCTTTTGATAGCGTCAATATCTTTAAGGACACGAAGTGCAAGCGAGCTATGGGTATACATGTAAGGCACTTTTCGGTTTCATCTTTGCCTATCCGAAACTACTTTTTTGTATTGCGCAACACGTAGATGATCTCACCACCGATTGTAATCCTTAAACAGCTCTTGTTACTCAGAGTCTTATCCATAGATGGGAGTGCTGATTCCGGAGTGTGCTAGTGGGGAACTTGGGTATTGACAGAGGAAGATGTGCTCGAGCCCCCTCAGCTACTCAAACGAGCTCTCACAAGAAGCGGCATACCGGATACAGGAGTATTTGATGTGTGCGAGGTCGGAGAGAGCCGGTTGTTCTAAAGCGCGAAATATTGAAGGCACCAAGGCTAAAGCTTTCTGATTTGTTCAGGAGTCTAAACAACTTAGTATAAAGAATTTATTTTGGTATTACACACTCGTCGGGCAAACCGATCAAGCCCAGAGATTTTAACATTCCTGCCTCCAGCACCTATTCTTCGACCCTCAAGCGCTGCTTGACCAAGAGGGGAGAACACACTTAAAGATGCCTTTGGACGGCAAAATCCCCATATCATCACCTTAATGGTAATGTTCAGATGAATAGTCGTTTTTCTAACCATTCAGCTCTACAAGAGTCTAGGAATTGGGTCGTCCGAATAGAAGCAAGCATCGCATAATTTCGCAATAAAGCGCAGCTCCACCAAAAACTCGGCACTACTAGGCGTCAGGAATGCCAACGCTCTAAGGATTGCATACTTGTCAGCTGAATCGGACGAGTCATAGCTGCAGATGTTGTTCTTGTCGTACAAGCTCTCGAAGTCACTGAACAAATGCCGTCTGGCTATATCATAGCATGTCCAGAAATTCATGAAGTTCAACGACTGTCTCGGACTGTTCTTGCTGGACCCAGTGCCCGGCATACGTAATCCCTTTCACATCGCGACAACCATTACATGCACCCCTAGTTTCTCAATCGAACCCGGATGCTGGTAGATTAGCCAATCATCCATCCCAGTGATATACAACAAAGACACTTCAATCTTCTTACCCGCAAAGATATCAATGTCCCTCTGCAGATCCGGGTTCGTCCTCTCACGGTACCATTTCAAGCCCCCTTGGAAGCTTGTACGCCCAATTTTTTTGATATATATTTCAAGCACAGCGCTGGGAAACAACCAAGGAGATTTCTCGCGCATGTTCTCACTTTCTTCTCGTGACAGTATCACGCATTCCTAGCTTTAGCGGCATTAATGAGGCAAGAATGCGAGCTCCTTTGCAGCTTATTTCTTGATTGGACGTGGATCCTTGTGAGCGTCTGCACTTTTCAAGTGAAGATATCCTCAAGGAGTTCAAGAGGCCTTCTTTTGGTGGCCATCTCTTCGTTAGCTTCTGCTGCTGAGTAATACCATCTATAATGTTCCTGGGTGGATCGAGCTGTCTTAGCTCTTCATGCAAATCAAGCGTTTCTCCCTCTTAGGCGAAACAGTCTAGCCGCTGCACCGAGACTATTACGTCGCGCACCAGGCTTGTGGGAGTAAAGGTTCGCAGGTCAACGCTTTCAAAGCTGGACGCGTCCTATCCAATGGTCATGCCGTACCCTCATTGATCGAAGGCGACGACATAAAAGCCAGGTGTCGGGAGAGCCGGCATAACTTTGCGACATGAATACGCAAGCTCTGGAAACCCACGAAGAAGGATGATGGAATGATTGTCTTTGAAGCCGAATTGAGCGATGTGGTAGGCGAGGTTTGAAGCGCTGCTTGTGACCGGACGTTCTCGAAGACCTGCGGGAAAGGGAACAGGCTGTAAGGATGGGAAGGGGAAAGGGAGGCAATGTATAGATACTGTTCTAATTCCGAAACGCGTAGACTTTTGATCTTTGGTTTGTGAACGCTCTTCCCCTCTACCATCAATGAGAGCCAATAGAAGACAATGATAATAACAAGAGGTGCTTCACCTGCTCCAAGCAAATAGAGGCAACCGTTGCGTCAACCAATCCTTCACATTAAGGGTAGATTTCGAATATTTTAGACGTACAATCGTCCATTGATGGACGTTGTGACGTACAAGTGTTTTTTCCTGCTTGAAATGGTATAAGGGGATTTTTGCCCTAAAGATCGCCCTAAAATCTCCGCCGGCGCCGCCATATCAATTGTTAAAAGGTAACGGCCCTTCATCCACTTCTCTCACCCTTCTTTGTGTATTGAGGCCGGGAAGTCTTCATCTGCAATACCTACAGACTTCAGCATTCCATTGGAAGAGTCAGCGCCTGGCCCTATTGCTGTAATCCTCCATCCTGCAGCGCCAATTCGAAAAGTCAAGTGGCCACCATTCGGAAAATTGCGCGTAGATGCACCACCAAAGAACCCAGCGACGATAGTCATCCGAGAGCTTTAAGCTCATCGGAAGACTGGAGAGCTGGTCGATTCGTCAGTAGGACAGACTTGACAGATCTCTAGGAGCCATGTTCAGCCGTAAGAGGGCGACCTCCAATCCGGTAAGTCCTCTACAGCTCAAATCACCCCACGAAGTTGCTCTATTCACTGATCTATAACTGACGTTGATGGTGTAGCCTCGGCTAATTAAGACCGTCCCGAGTGCTGCTGTCTCTACTGCTGCTACGCAAGCTTTTCTTGCCAACCGAAACTCCAATGCCAACCTCTCAAGTGCCGCTGCAGCCGCAGCTCTGCGCTCTCAGACAACAAGCCCAATCTCAGTCGGACAGATACAGACAAAGCGCATGCAAAGACGTGGCTCCACATCATCAGTTGGCAGCGCACCCGAACGGCCAGGGTTAAGACGGCAGGGAAGCAACGGGTCTATGACAGAGCGGACCTTTCGGGACCCTTCACCAGGCCGTCCTGCTTCTTCACACGGGCCGTATGCCCGTCAGGATGAACCTCCACCAGTACCCGCACTCCCAAAGACGTACGCTTCCCCCGACTCTAGGCCAAAAAAAGCCGCCCCAAGGGCAGCGAGCGTGGAGCCACCGGAGAGAGTCAGCTCTCCTCCCCCGCGATTGGCTGGGGGCCGTGGCGTAAGTCTGGATCGAGGGCCAGGGAAATACAAGCCGGACCAAGGTGGAGCTAAGGCCAGGGGGACTAACCTGAATACTGTTGGCGAACTGGAGCAGCCTGGGAGCAGAGGATCGGTTAACTTTTCAAGACCAATGAGCCCCACAAATTCGCCACCGGCTTCACCAATAACGGGCGGTCGGGTGAGGTCTCCGCCTCCGACCAAAGGTGCTCTAGTATCCGGTCTTCCAAGTCGCGAGGTTGACAGAATAATGGAGTCCATACAGGAAACAGCTGCGCGACCCGTCAAGAAGAAGAAGAAATTGGTAGCGAAGGACACTGCTGAAGGTAGCCATCTTTTGACAGGTAAGACCAACGGTCCGGCTCTGGGGGCTGCCTTAGCGGCGATTCCCCAGCGGCAACTACCCTCGAGCACGTCGACAACTTCGCCATCAGTTACTGAGTTTCAGCCAATTGCTGTTTCTGAGTCTCAAAGACCCAAAAAGAAGAAAAAGAAGATCAGTCCGGCTGCAAGCTCGCAAACTCAAGAGATGGGTGAAGGTTTCGGAAGTGCTTACCCATCTGATACCGATTCAGTTACATCGGAACGCAGCAGTACAACCGAACGACCTCGAGGTATTAATACCAGGGCAGCTGGTCTGTTAGCCAAACAGCCTTCAGTCGTACGTGAAGATCGTGAGGCCGAAGAACAAGAGGAAATGCAGATACCAGCAAAGAAAGCCAACGACCCAATGATCAAGAGTGATGCTACTTCTGCAGTGACGCCAGCGAACACGTCCAAGGTTGTATCAAAAGAACGTCAACATAACAGGTCTGCGAGTCAACAAGCTGCTCTGCAAGGACCGAAACGGACTTCTCTGGACGTTCCAGGCACAGCTAGACCTCAGTCTTTGAGTCCAGCCAGAGCTGCTCATTTCTCTCCTCTGCCAGAATACGAGACTCCAGGTGGCACAAGGCACCAGCCGCCAGCACGTTCAGTTTCGCCAGTCAAATCTGCACTGAAGCACTCTCCTTCCCGTGGTCATTCCCCAATTGGAGTCATAGTGGGAGGCGAGAATCGTGGCCAAGGCCTTGCCGCTAGTGAAGCTTCTGACACTGCGTCAAATATCTCAGACGATGGATTAAGGTCCTTTTCAAAGAAGAAAAAGACCGCGAGAGTCAGCTTTGACGACGATTCCCTTGCTGTGGGCCGTGCCGCAAGTCCCCCAATGAGTCCTGAGTCGCCGGTGATCCTTAGCCCACAGAACAAACCAAAGTCTCGTAGTTGGTTTGATCTCGTTCGAGAGAAGAACCAGGAGTCGATGTTGTCTGATTCGGATCAGGACGGTGTGATGAAACCCACCCCGGCGCTACCTTCTTTCGGACGTACACGCAGTCGCAACGATGAGCTAGTGCTTGACTCTACTAAACAGAAGAAACCCGACAGGGACTCGGCAAAGGACACGCTGCACAGCATAGGTACTTCCACAGATCAGGTTGTTGGAGGTCTCCTGTCACAAAACGCAGCAACTAAGAATAACCAAGAGGGTGTAAAACAAATAACGTATCAAGACCCTCAATACCCCCTGCCTCCGGAGGTCACGTCCGTTGAGGGAAGCGGATATCATTCTGATGAAGAGACCAATCATGTCGACCAGCTGCAAGAAGTACAAAACCCGGCGACGGAAGAAGGTGCTAATCAAGTTCCTGATAATGCTTTAAGCAAAGAAATGGCATCATCCGATATTCCACCAGATAAACTGGTGCCTGAGCTACGAAGCGCGAATGTCCCCTCAATTTCCCTTCAACCGGCCACGCCGGCTCTGGAGACCAGCCACAGTGAGCGAACCTCCTGGCTTGGGATGCCCGGCGGGTTTCCTTCAGCTTCGGATGCCACAGTAAACTCCAGTGGTTCCCCTGCGCCTGTTGTAGAGGCAAATTCCGAAATAACTCCAGCAACGATTGGGATCGCAGAACCTGAGCCAGAATCTGCAGCTGCTCAGCATGACCCAGGGACTCCGCATGTTGGTGGTCTTGCAGAGGGCCTGCGGACACAGATTGAGTCGCAAAGTGGTGAGGAATCCGAGGATTCAGGCGGCAGCATCTACAGCGATGCAGCAGAAGACCCAGACGATCTTGAGGGTGATGGATTTGGATCTATTAATGCAATAGTTGAAAGTCCAGCAGCAAGTCCACTTATAACCGTCGCCGGCAGACCATCGCCTACTAGCCCCGTCAACATGGCACCTAAGGACAAGACGGCACGGCCTAGCCCGCTGACACGAAACGAGAGTGAGCTCTCAGAGCCTGCATCAGATGCAGGATGGGACCGGGCACAGGCATACTGGTCTGGACTGAGTCAGACTAGGAGACAACAATTGGAGCAAGCAGCTGCACCGAGAGCAGTCGATAAACCTGTTGTCCCAAACGATTCAACGAGGCCCCTAGAGTCAGTGAAGAAGAAAAAGAAGAAAACCTCTAAAACGCCCGCTTCAGACGTAGGAATGAATGATCCGGCATTACCGCCTTGGCCGGACAAACAATACCGTAACGATATCGCCAGACCAGGGTCGCCTACAGTACCACCGCCCAAATCGTCAATGCGGAATGCGAAGGCTGATAACACGCAAGAAATCCATATGCGCTCCTCAATGCGCGATGGGCCACCTCCCAAGTCAGCATTGAGGACCCGGAGTGAGGCTGATAAAAAGGATGAAACTCATATGCGCTCCTCAATGCGCAATGGACCACCTCCAAAGTCGGCGTTAAGAGATGTTGATCATAGGAACAGCGTGCAGTCACAGTCAGAACCAAGAGGCGCTCTACAGAAGAAGAATCGCCCAGTATCGGCGGTGGCAATGGTTGACTACAACAAACCCCATGCTTCACCTGCGCCTATGCACTCGAGAGCGGCGTCAACTGGTACAGCCGCGAGCTCTCTTACGCCCATGCCAACCCAGCCAAAGAGTAAGAAGCCAATAGTCAAACCCAAGCTCGGTCGTAACGACAGCGACTCCTCCAGTAGTTTCAAAAAGGTCCGATCCTCCACGCCCAATTCGAATTCAGGTCGGTATAGCATGAAACGGACGATGAGACCCTCATCAGTGGATGCTCGACCCCAGTCTCCAATTACAGCTCAACCATCGAACGGCCGTACATCATCACCCACAAATTCCACGGCACGGCGTCCATTCAGTTCAATGGGCCCCAGCGGCGGTGGCATGCGAACGTCTATGCGAGATTCCACTGACTTAGGCAAGCCTGCTCGGACAACTCTTCGGGGTTCCATGGATTCAAAGCGTCCAAAGTCTCCCTCACGGTTCGGTTTCGGCAAAGCTTCTAAACTTAAAGCAGCAGATTCGAAGCCAAGCTCTCGCTTCTCAAGTCGTTTCGGCGATTCCAGTGATGATGAGGATGGCCAACCGAATCTGCGCAGCCGCTTCGCAGACTCGAGCGACGATGAGCTGGCCGATCTTACACCAGTCCGAGGTATACCCAGACGAATTGACGAGGGAGACTCATCGGAACTCGAAGACAGCTCGGTAGAGAATGTTCCGACGCCTTCAAAAGCAAAGATGAACGGCGCCAAAGCTCCCGCAACTACCAAACCCGAGGGTTTGGCTCTCGCAAGCGGCTCACTCCGCGCTGCTTCTGGTGACGCTCCCATCGCCGCTATGGGCTCCGGCCTCCAAGCCAAGAAGGCCGCCGAAAAGGAGAATAAAAAGCGTTCATTTTTTGGATCCTTGGGCAGTAAGAAACGTGATTCACCGAGCGTACGGAAACCAGATGGTGACAGTGTCCCTCGCCGCGAAACCGCGTTGGAGCGATCAAAAGCAGAGACACACGCGACGATGTCTTCCAAGGGTGGACGTGTACTGGGACCCAGTTCGCCAAAGGCAGATCCTGTCTCTCTTCAGCCACCCATGGTGGCTTCGCAGACGAGCACGGCACAAAGCTCTCCCAAGAGTCCCAAACTTCAGCGAAGGAACACACCCAAACGACTTTCTAGCGCCAACGACATCTCTTGGCCGTTGGCACAAAGTCCGGGTGGCGCAACGAATACTGCCGACAACCGGCCCCGGACTTCTGACGGACAGGCTAAGCCTATCAATGCTGCGGCCGGAAGACCAGACTTGAGCACGAGAAAGTCAACAGTGCAGGGTGAAGGTGCCAATGCGGCCGGTGCGGCTGTATCAGAGGGAGCGACTGGCAAGAAGAAGAGGTTTCCAATGCTGAGAAAGGCGTTTGGATTGCATGACTGAGATGTCTGTTTTGACATGAGATTTTCCGGATGGAGATCTAATGCTAGAAAGAAGAAAAGGGCAGCGTATGATTATACACGCCTTTTCATACACAAGATGCATACATGCACATTTTAGCGAGCATCGGATTCAATGCGCCTACGGTCTTCCGTTCTGAAGCATCTTGGGTCTGGGGCATCTTCTGTCGCAGAGCGAATGTACATATTTACCCTTTGAAATTGTAGCAAGACCTCTACGTTACAGGGTTATTACCCTACCATCTAATACGAGTACCCTTTTACCCTTCACTCGATGTGCTTTAAATGTTAGATGTGTGAGCAGTAGATGTTGTTGATCTTGCTTTCTGTTCAGCGCAGAAGACGTTCAACAAACGACAGTAGTCAGTACACAATAGATCCTCACAACAGAGAATGACTTACTTCCTACTTACCTCCCTTTGAAGTATCAATTGGATGAGGCGATGGAGGTTGGCTTTTTGGTATGATACTTTATACTAGGGGCCATTATTGTTGCTTGGTCAATCTGGCGAGTCAATAAGAGATCTAAAAATAGACATTTTCCTAACCAACTTTGGTCTCAAAGGCATTTTGACAAGCGTTTAACAGGGGCGTAAAGATAATCGAGTATAACATGATACAACCCTCCATTCTTATGTTCTTGACAACAAATGCCCTTTTACGAGCATGCGCCCTCTTGATTAATGATATGTTGGTCCTTTAGCGACCATCAAATACGAGCGTAGCCCCCCCCGATCCACCTTCTCGGGTTTCGCTGCAGGGCTGCTCTTCCCCCCAAACCACAAACTCTTCTCCTTTCACCGTTCGGACACCAGGCTGCTGTGTTTTTAAATTCTCCTCTTCCCAAACGTTCGACATGCCGCGAACATCAGATCGCACCTTCTCCTTTGACGATAATGACGAAGTAGCTCTCGACGCAAACCGGAGAAACTACCTTTCTCAAGACAACAATGCCTTCCGAGAAGTGCAGCCTTCCTCCTCTCCTCCAGGCTACACGGACTCTCCGACCCGACTTTATAACGATCATCCACCTTCGCCTCCAGCTCATCGATACACGCCCTACCAGAACCCCCAACTGACCGACTCCTTCGACTCCCAAACCCCACGCCCTCAGATTGCAGTCAACACCAGACAAGCCCAAGAAAGTGCTTCCGGTAGCCGGGACCTGGGTCACTCCAATTCAAATCGGACTGTATCAACCATAACCCCTGGAGCCGACAACTGGGGCGATCGAGCTGTTGGCGGTGGATTGACAGGTATCGCTCTGGGCGTTGCCAGTACGAATGAACGACAAAGTGGTATAGAAGCATTACGATCGCTAGACGGCACACAACCAATTAGAGGTCTTCCACCAGAACGCTACGACACCATGCCCACAGATACCCCATATATACCTGCTCCCTTGCCCCATGGTCGCGATCCATTCGCCTCGCCAGCTCTCTCAGGCAGATCTAATCCGTTTGAAGATGAAAGAGGTGATATCTCACCCTCACCTGGAGATGTCACTCCTCGTGGCTACCCTTCTACGCATAGCATCCCTATGAGTGAGTATCCTCCCCAAGATGTCTACGAAAATGGCCGCAGCTCATACACGGACAACCCTTACAAACGCTTCTCTACGGCCTGGGATGCTCGAGTAGGCCGAGGTGATATTGACCCAAACGAGATCGATGACGATGGTGATGATTACGGGGTACCGCCAGTACGGCCAAGGAGGTCGATGCTGGGTCTAAACAACGAAGGTGCGGCGACTGCAGCTGGAGGTGCTGCTGCCACTGGAGGTATCTTAGGGGCACTGGGAGGGATTGTAGGAAAATCTACAGCTGGTAGCAACGGTGCACGGGACCGTTCTGGTCAATATGGTGCTGTGCCTGGATCATCTGGACCCGGCTTTGATGACGGCGTCGAGAAGAGTGCTTGGCTCAGTAAGCAGACATCTGGAAGAAGAAGATTGCAGTGGATCGTGGGCACCGTCGTTGTTCTGGCAATTATCGGTGGAATAGTTGGCGGAGTGGTTGCTGCGTTACGCAATCGCACTTCTGGCAGCTCTGATGGATCCACTTCCTCCGGGGGATCATCCAAACCAACTGACGGTGATTTAGACATGAATTCGCCGGAGATCAAAAAGCTGATGAACAATCCTCACCTCCACAAGGTTTTCCCGGGAATGGACTACACACCATTTAACGCGCAGTACCCCGAGTGTTTGACCAACCCTCCAAGTCAAGATAATATCACGATGGATATGGCTGTGCTATCGCAGCTGACCAACGCTGTTCGATTGTATGGAACCGATTGTAACCAGACACAGATGGTTCTGCATGCCATCGATAAGCTGTCGCTGCCGGATATGAAAGTATGGTTAGGCGTATGGCTTGACAACAACAGTACCTCCAGCAATCGCGGCCTCGATGCTATGTATCAAATCCTGTCTCAGTACGGGGCCAAGCCTTTTGCCGGAGTCATCATCGGTAACGAGGTTCTTTACCGTAAAGACCTAACAGAGACGGAGCTGAGCGATCTCCTTGGAGCGGTTAGGACGAACTTCACTAATCAAAAGATCGACCTTGAAATTGCCACGTCCGATCTAGGTGACAGCTGGAAGCAGACACTTACCGAAAATGTTGATTTTGTCATGTCGAATATTCATCCGTTCTTTGCGGGTGTCTCGGCGGAAGTCGCCGCTGGCTGGACCTGGAACTTTTGGCAGGAATTTGATACGATCCTGACCAAAGGGACGACCAAGCAGAACGTCATCTCCGAGACTGGTTGGCCGAGTGGAGGAGGTACGGATTGCGGAGAGGCCAGTACCTGCGTCAATGGCAGTGTGGCGGGTATCAAAGAAATGAACACATACATGGATACCTTTGTTTGTCAAAGTCTGACCAACAAGACGAATTACTTCTGGTGGGGTTTCTCTCTGTCGCTCAGTTATCACATTCAGCTAATGGCTGGTGGAAATTCTAGGTTCGAAGCGTTTGATGAGCCGTGGAAGGAGCGTTTCAATACGCCAGGCAAAGAATGGGAAGACAAATGGGGGTTGATGGATATCGGCCGAAACTTGAAGCCTGGATTGACCATCCCCGACTGTGGAGGCCAGACCGTTACTTAGCTTATTGGCAGCATGCAGAGCTGACTTTTTGGCGTTTTGGAGCATCAAAAAGCTTACGGTTGCGGGACGGGAGGTTGCTTGTATGTTTGCACGTTGCATTGAAACGCTCATGGCCATGCGGGATTTCCATATACTCGATTAGCTTGAGAATAGTTGCGTACGTATTGAGTCTCATGCCTGGAGACTTGTAAGTGTAGATAAAAAAGCGGAGGGAATCTGCAGAGCATAGCATAGCATAGCATAGCATAGTACAGCATTATCGCTCATCTAGATTCAACAAAGTGACGCCTTGCTCGATCACACCCTCTCCAGAATCGCCTTCCTGTGACCTCACCCAGTAAATGCGCGTGGACTCGCACCAAGACGTCCGGTCAAAATCGGGCATGGGCCTCGAATCAACCTTGCCCATGAAATCCCGAAAGATCTGACACGACCCTTTCTTTGAGCTTTCGGCAACGGACGACAACAGGCTGGACACACATACATTGGTAAGCCGATACCGTCCGTCAAGGGGAGACGACGAAGGAGAGAGTTCTGTCTGTGGTGGCACACTCACTCACCCATGCACATAAACCTGCACATCCGACCCGACGGTCAAAACGGGCGTCGCGACCTCCAGGGCCGTGGCGTAATGCTGGCATTCGAGGTGGGGCGCGAAGAGGAAAGTCGAGCCGTCGATGAGGGAAAAGGCGTTCGGGGTGTCGAGGACGGTGTGGCCGAGTGTTTGCAGGATGGTGCGGTCGAGGGAGGTGAAGATTGGATCTTGGAAGATTATGTTTGGGGGGGGGGTGTGGGTTTTGCCTGTTTGGGGGTTGATTGGCTTTTTGGGGTGTTGGGGAGGGGGGAAGGGGAGGGGAGGGGAGGGGAGGGGAGGGGGAGAGATATGGGTATATTACCTAGTATCTCGAGCATGGACATCAGAGCCGCGAGTTCATACGACGAACTTTCGGACCCGGCGGTCATGCTGCCCAGGCCGAGACAGACGCACCGTGTGATTGTCATGTTCGTCTGATCTGGGGGAATTATGTCTTGTTCGAAGATACGGGATAGGGATTTGAAACAATCCGATTGCTTCCAGATGGGGACATGGTGGTTCCGGAAGCGGTCCAGGTATGTCTCGAGGGTGTATTTCGATTCGGTCGATGAATTTTCGCGTTCGAGACGTACGTTGGTGCGTTTGGGGACGGTGACGCCGGATGGGCCTTTGATGACGTGGGTCCAGCCTGCCGAGTCGGTGACTTGTTGGCGTTTTTGCTGGGGTGGTGGTTTCTTGCGGCGGGTCATGGTGTTTTACTTGATCTGGAGGGTCTCTTTTTCAACGGTTTTGGAGAATGGTTGGTATCGGTTCTTGCGCTGAATAGAAATGGAGTAGACGCTCTACGCATCTGAAGCGAAATCCATGGAGATGAAGAGATCATTGTATGGCGGATAGCATGTGCATTTCGCCTCTTGGTTTTGATGCTGATGTTGCAGCGGTCTTGTTGTGGCAATACATGGTTGGGGTTCAATTTAAGCTGCTGATATCAAAGGTACAGTGATTCAGAGAGCACGTTCGGGTTCGATCTTCAGGTATAAAATCAATGATCTTCTCACTCCAGATTCCCTCTTCTCTTCTCAAAGTGCGTATAGCTTCATTCACGTTTTTGTAAACTTTCCACCACGCCACATTAAAGCAACAGGGTTTTCGCCACCTGCTAGCTTGATGTGGAGTAAAGTAGCTTCAATGTTAAGCATCACAGATGAGCGGGCAATTGAATGGGGCAGCTAACATACGCGGTACTTGTAAGTTGTAGCCATTTGTCCATTGACTTCAGCCGAGGTACCCTTAGGTTTCCAATATATTTGGCCGAGGAACTGGCGAGATGTAAAAATAACCAATACAGTACTGGCATACTTGAGTGCTCAAGGAGAGTCTGGAGGACCCCACAGTCTGGAATTCGGGGGGTACAAAGTATCAACACCTTAGTACTTGTCAAAAGGTACCAAGAATAGTAGTGAACGGGAAACAACAACATTATTGTGCCATTTACCATTCAACAATAACGTAATATATAAAGTATTATGACTTGCTGATGCTTTGTGCCACCAATCTATTTGACTTGCTACTACTATCTCGCTTCAAATCACCTCTTTTCTATTTCACCCAAACCCTTATTGGCTTCTATCTGTCTGCGGAACACCAATGGAAAATCGCACTATGGTGCAGACGCCGCACGAGCCTTATATATTCCAATTGAACAATACACCGTAAAGACGCCGATAATAATAATCATGGCTCCAGCTCAAGGTTAAGGAACATCGTGTGCCTCAATCAAGCCTACTACCTTCCGTCATCAGTGACTTTATTTATCATGTCGGGCTCCCGCGTCTCAAAAGCCCCTCTCCGACCACTTATCAATCCGCAATCAACATGCGAACAGTCCTTAGCAACGAGGCTGGACCTCCGACGACACATCAAGACCCAAGTCCAGCTTTCCTCGCCCAAAGCCTTCAGCCAAACGTCTATGCAGCCTGCATCGTCGTCACTATAGCCGCCACCATTGCCGTTGCCCTTCGCCTACTATGTAGAAGGCTCGCCAAGGCCGAACTGTGGTGGGATGACTGGATCATCATTGCAGCATTGGTGAGTCTAAAGTGCGAACCAAAAATGGGGGGACTGCTCTGACCGAGAACGAAGACCGTTCAGTTGGGTCTGTCCGCCTTGATTTTATACCAAGTTGCCAACTTGAACTTCGGGAGGCACGTCCAAGCACTAGAACCGTGGCAACTCACTCGCTTTGCTCAGGTGAGTCGATGTTGTCCCTACTTCACCAGATGGTACGTTGACAACAAGTAGAGCTTGGTTGCCATTCAAACCATGTACTTTTGCGTGCAAGCGCTCGTAAAAGTGTCGATTCTGCTATTGTACCATCGCCTCTTTGGGGTTAATCAATGGTTCCGAACCGGAATTTGTGTGGCTGGAGCCCTGACGGTAATGTGGTGGATCGCTGCATTTCTAGACTCGATCTTCCAATGTATTCCTGTACAAGCCTTCTGGGACAAGAGCATACAGAATCCTAAATGCCAGGATATTAGAGCCTCTGCGCTGGGTACGGGGATCGCGAATATGATCCTTGATATTATGCTCTTGATCATACCGCTTCCGATGATATGGAAGCTTCAAGTCACCAGAAGGCTCAAGGTATCTTTGACGGGCATCTTCATGCTTGGAGCTTTGTGAGTCATTCCAAGCCGTTCCAATGGCTCCTCTTCTTGGGCAACGTCGACTAATGTGTTAAATATAGTGTCTGCGTGACCTGTACGTATCTTTTGATTCTGTTGCCCTGTCTTCAGTCACCTCTGGGCAGTTCTCACCCCCGAAACATGTTTCCGACTCAGTGTCCCCCGTTAAATAAGCAATACTAACGGTGAAGTTGTAACCCAGCCGCTGTCCGCATACACGCGATTTTCCGGTCTGACTGGACGCTGACGGACCCGACTTGGACCGGCGTCAGTTTAGGGATCTGGAGCACGGTTGAGTCATGCTGTTCAATCACAGCAGCTTGCCTGCCAACAATGAGACCTCTCCTTGCCCGTGCCAAAGTTCACACACCACACGCGAAAGGCACGAGCACCAAGTCATCCAAGGACATCAGGTCCGCTGGCAGCGGAGGGAAAGGTGGCCCCCTTTCCCCAATATGGAGCCCGCCCCCGCCCTCGTGTGCCAAAAAGGCTCCATACGAGACTCTGGACGAAGACTTGCCTGATCTGGAGAAGGCAGATGGCTGTTTCGAGATGGGGAAATGGCCACAGACGCTGCAGAACGCCAGGTTTGTATCAAACGTAAGTCCTTCATTGGATTTCCGACAAGAGCGGCCATTTCAGTCGATACTGAGGTCGGAGAGGCCTGGCAAGGAAAGGGTCCCAGTTTCTTTGCTGGAGCCAAGGTACATCGGACCGGCGAGAATATGATACGGTCTGTGGTCCTCGGGTGGTACTTGTCTGCATGGGCACGGCGGTGTTCAGGGTCGGTCGATGTTGGGAATGGTGTATGATAGCTCATGGATTTGGGTGCACAAGACGTGATAATTATTACGGATCTTTTGGGATAGCTAATCAGTAATCTGCCACTGTGTATCTTGATATTTTTGGCTGTTTGCATGAACCTTTTTTTTTATATGTTCATGCAGACAACCGTGAGGCTCGGCGCCTGAAAGTGGGGGTTTCCGCCGAGGCAGAAAAGAAGATTGACTCGGCGTCGAATCACTTTGGTTGCCATTGCAATAAAAGAGATGCTAATGTAATATTATTATGTGATTTTGATGCCTCAGAATACTTTCAGTTTCATTTTCATTCTGATCTTTCTCCAACGTCGTTGCCAAATCTTGCCGAAGAATATCAACGCCCAGGGGTTTTCAATTTTGAGACTGTTCAACTGTTGGAGGCAAAAGCCCCAAAGGGAGCTACTTTGCTGTTCGGGATGGTAAGGTTGCCGCCGAAGAAATCCTTAGCGGCACATCATTGCAGGTGCTATCCTTACAGTCATTGGTTGATAGGTGATCTAACTGCATGCAATGTGCTGACAAGCTCTTCTCCAACCGCCGACCTGCTCCCCCTCTCCCCCAATCAGCGATGCTCCAGTCCTAGCAAGTCAAGGCCCTGTCCACTGTCCATTCTTCCACACTGGCGCGGCTACAGCTCCAGGTGGGCGACAAAAAAAAGCACTCCTCTGCCTCCCCTGCTCTGTCCCTCCATCTATTCTTACATGAATTTTATATCGTTAATTGTTCAAGGCTTCGCTGTTGTCTAAGCAAGCACATTTCTCTATCCACTTCCACTCAAGGCAAGGATCGAACAGCTCTGCTCGTTATAATTGATACTACCTTTCCTTATCTACCACCACCACCTTCATAATGCTCAGGTCGCACTCACTGCTCCTTGTCGCGACGTCATGTCTCTCCCTATTCTTTGGCCTCGTCTCCTCTCACACAGTCATAACGTACCCCGGATGGCGCGGCGATAACCTGCATACGACAGGCAACATCACTGGGCTCAACGGCAGCGCCATAGCCGGATCCAATGGTCTCGGCGTTGGCGGCGACAATACATACCCCTATGGCATGCAATGGATCTATCCATGTGCGCTCAGGAATCCTGTACATTCGTACACTGCTTGATGCTGACGGCTCCCCACAGGTGGCGGCATGCCCATGTCTACCAATAGGACGAAATGGCCCGTATCAGGCGGCGCTATCGGCGTCCAGCCTGGTTGGTTCCAGGGCCACTTCAACGCTTTGTTTTATATCAATCTCGGCGATGGCACGGTGCCTGAGAACTATTCCTTGATCATGCAACCGGTGTTCTCAATCGTTGGGCCAACCAACACAGCGTACAACGGGTCCTTTTGCCTGCCCCAGGTGCCGCTGCCGGCGAATTACACAGCGGTGATTGGAAACAATGCGACAATCCAGGTCATTGAGGCAGCCCAGCACGGAGCGTCCTTATTTAATGTGAGTCGCCAGGCTTTCTGATCCCCTCTCAAGGTCAAAGCTTTTAGGATGGGCTGCTGATAGTGTGGGAATACAGTGTGTGGATATCACGTTTGCGGACCCCAAAGACGTGCCGGAGGTCACGCCCGATAATTGTGCGAACACTTCAGACATCGCTCTCCAATACGTCTACAGCACCGCCGGTGAGACATCGGACGCGGACATTCTCCTCTCGTGTAAAGTCACTTGGATGGCTTTGATACCTCTTGCGGTGATGGTCATGTGGGGCCTGTTGTAGACGGCCAGTGCTACCAGGTTCCAAGAGCAATGTATCTGGAGTTTTCATACCCTGTTTCGGATTTTGTGGGTTGGAAAGTCAAAGTCGCAGACTTTGTAGATTCAGATGAGTCGTTCCTTTATCGGAAGCGGCGCTTCCGGTCCGTTAGCTAAAAGGACTGCATGGCCGGTGTCCAATGTTTCTGTGGGCTGGCGTTGACTGGGGGTTTGACGGGATACCATGTCTGAACGATTATTTATCTATTACATGTTGTGGACACAATATATGCCACTTGGAAACGATGCCACTATATATCCCATCTCATCATCACTTTCACTTTCGAAGCCTTCGTCTGTTGTTCGATCCGGAATTTGAGATCAAGCATTCACCGTCCCAACTGATAAAACCTCCCTCCTAGACCTCCTCTCCCAGTCCCCGACCCTCTACCCACTCGCCTCCCAAACTCCACTCCTCCACAATTAACTCCTGACTCAATTTTCCGGCGGCACCACATCCCTAGCCTCGCCATCCTCTACACTCACCAGCAAGGCGAGCGAACGTACCTTGCAAGCGTCCCAGGCGATGAAAGAAGCATGGCAATGGCGTAAATCCCCCTAAACGGGAGACATTCTTCGCGCCATTTAACATCCATCCATCCATCCATCCATCCATCCCCCATCAATCTATCCCCACGGCCACGTATTTCAACGCAGCCGAACATCGAATCCCTCGCCGGAATTTATTTTTCCTCTCTCCAAAATCTTCACCCTGCATCTATCGAATGCAGATGCAGATGGTGCGGATTGCGGGAGAAATGTTGGCGGGGGTATGCGGGTTCGTGTGGTTTTAGGTGTTGTGATGAGGAGGTGGAGGATGAGGAGCGGAACGGTGGGATGGGATTGGGGTGGATTGGATTGGATTGGGTGTGAGTGAATGGGTTCTTTCAGCTGTCTCCGATGGGTTGCGGGGGGGGGGGAGAATGTGAGGGGTTAGGGGCTGTGGAAAGAGGGACAGGGGCAGGGGCAGGGGCAGGTGAGAGTTAATAGAGGCGGGAGAGAGAATATGCCATCATTTGTAGACGGTGGACAGTTCGTCGCTGTAGCCAGGGGTAGCTTCTCTTGGTTCATCGGATTCTGATCTCTGGCGAGGTTTGCGCCAGAAAATATATGTATGAACCTCTCAAAGCGTCGCAGTCGTCTTTCTTTTTCTGCTTCCTTTCACTTTCAGGCACAGGGGCACGTCGTAGAGCTACCTACTTCCCAACATACATTATAAATCTTGCTTGAGTTGCTTGAGAATGAACAGAAAGACTTTGCACGGTGCCCTCGAGGTCGAGGTAAGGAAAAGCCCACAGTTGTTCATACAGGCAGTAGAGATTTGACTCAAATCCTCCAGGTCGTTGGTTCCAGAGCTTGTTCAGAGACATCCGCAGCAAAGGTTTCAGTGGAGTCATTGTCCGAGGTGGGGCGCGTTGGAGCAAAGACTTCATAGGTGGAGTATGAGACTCCCATGGCCTGCAGCAATCGAGAGTCGTATAAAGAAGTGGCTGTAACAGAAGGGAGCAGGAAAGAGAGTCATACGTGGTAACGCCATAAGCCAGTCCAGGGACCACGGACTACAGGTCAGAGGAAGCAAAATCAACCGACAAACTTTGAACAAAACGCAGTAGTTGCATTGAACATGCTATGATCGATGTTGAATTTCCAACTCAATGCACACCTATGTAATGCTGGGCGTATTTTCCAACCTGTACTTAAAGTGATGGCAATTAATGAAGAATGGAAGTTGTTAGACGCCAATAGTATGACCTTGCCCTTGTCCATTATCCCACGGGATTACAGATAAATCACGACCCGTCATTGCTTTGAGTATTGACAGTAAAGCTTGAAGGAGATCCACAATAGCCGAGGTACTCTCTACTCACAATCAATCGAGAATAGAGCAGATGCTATTCACGATCAGCATCAATCCTTCGTTGATTCTGTTCAATTCATACCTGATCCTGATTTACAGTCTTGAGCCATGGATGACCTTGTAGTCCACCGCGAGCTCACGCCCTCCATCATTGATGACTAGTACACGAACACTGCCACGGCCGTTGGCGAAGGCGTCATTGAGTCTCGACCACAATCCACCCTGATCAATGACTGGAAGACCTTGCTTCACATCGCCAGTCTCGGTCATGGCAACAACACGGCCGTCGTCGCGAATGTCAAGAACGCGGTATTGCTTGAAAACGGGGCCAAGCATGTTCTGGACGATGACTGAAGGGGAAGGATTGGAGACAAAGCTTGATTCTTCGTGAAGTTGCTTGGTGAAGAGGTCAACTCCTAGGTAACGGTGCTGACCGGTCTGAGCAGAGGTGGTGATACGGATAACTTGACAGGGACGACCTTGGAGGATCAACAGATCGCCAATGCGGATATGATGGCAGGGAATGGTGATGGTATTGGCCACCAAGCCACGACGCTCAACATAGCGAACAGTCTCATGGACTCCGTCACGGACACGAGTAGGACCTCGCTCCCGATCTTCCTTCTCGACAATCACCTCTTCGCGCTCATGCTGTGGATGGAAAGGGTGAAACACGCGTTCGGCAGCATGCTCGAGGCCGCGCCGGATAGAGTGGTAGCGCCCTTCGTCGTCGTAGTAACCCATGCCTGAACGATGCGGTGGATCTACAGTTGTCTCAGCTTCAACCCGTTCCTCTCGAGGTCCGGTATAACGACGCTCGAATTCTACGTCGTAATTGGGGTTAAGGCGGCGTCGGTAATCGCGTTCGGTGATGTCAATCTCTTCTTCGCGGCGATGGTGGTGGTGGTGAGGAGCTTCTATGTCGACCTTAGTATCAGTATAGCGGCGGTCAGTATCTCGGTAACTGCAAGTAATGTAGATATCAGTATGATGCCATTCAAGTGGTTACGAACTTAATGGATACCGGGCTAGACTTACATATCTCTTCTGACTTCCACCTCTGGGTGATCGTGATGATGATCTCTGGTAACGTCCACTTCTGCGTGATCGTGGTCTCGTTGATGTCGGTCCGAGCGGTAACGGTCTTCCTCTGCGTAGACAGTTACGTCGTCTTCTTTGCGGCGCGGACGGCGTTCACGGTTATCTTCGTAGACTTTGACCTCCTCCTCGTCGTACCTGGTACCTTTCCGGCCTGGAAGGGATGCAGAGAAAGAAGAGTACTTGGATTCGTGACCTTCCCGTCCGACGCGCTGGTTGGTCTCTCTCCCTACTCTGACGCGAGTAGTTTCTTCAGCAGCGTCGCTCCGGTACGACGACGGGAAGACACTGAAAGGGATCGGGACTCTGGCGTCAAAGTCCAGATTGACGAGAGTGTGGGAGTCTTTTCTCGAATGCCTTCCGAACCGTTATGAGTAACGAATCGAAAGGAAGACAAGAAGAGACTCTTGCTTCAAAGGGGGGAAAGTAAGAGACGAAGGTGTACTTTGGCGAGTTGCCAGCAACACGCTTCGATCTCGTAACTTTCAAGTGATGAGGCGATGTTTTCTGAATACTGGTGCCGTACTTAAGGGCTTCAGATTGTCCAAACTTGGATAGTTATAGGTTTAATGAATATGAATCAAAAAAGATTGAAGAAAAACTTGTCTCCTCACAAGCTGGAGGGATTTGTTGTTGACCCTAGTCTTGGCATCTTGGCATCTTGGCGGGTGTTGCTGGGCAAAAGCGCGCTAGAGAAGGCTGGCGTCTTTTCCAAAGTCAATGGCTTGCAACTTCTTCTACTTTACAAGCTACCTTACTCTATGAAATGCTTGCCTACAATCCTTCCAATATGAACCTCTCCGAGAGGTATGATTCCATTGCTCTATTCCTACGAGCATAATTATCATATTCATATGACATGTTCCCTTCAGCCGCTCGCGCCAAGATATGCGTCTTCTTCTTCCCACCTATCGTGTGACTGCTACTTTCTTCTGCATCTGATTTCGTGGCTGCTTGCCATTGGCTTCTTTCCTTCTCGTCTTTCAAGATCTAGGCCTTAGGTCGCCTTGCAGCCAGGAGAAATCCGGCATGTGGAATTCCGGGTTAGCAGCTTATGACCGTGTAGCGGAGTGACTTCCTTACCCTGCATTATACTTCGTGGTCGTGGCATGTGCAGAAGATGCACCTTGTTCCCGTCTTTCATTCCGTGACCGTACATGTACTTGGACCCCTCCAGATTATTCATCAATCTCAAGGCTGCCGATTTCTGTGATAAGGACTTTGATAAGCGGACCACTGCTAAACTATCAACATCCCACTTTGGTGGATGAGGCTCTTGGCAAAGGTCTTGTCTCTTTCTTGTAGACATGACATTAGTTTCTCCGCAGCCTCAGGGCCCTTGACCGAGAGAGCTATAATGTCTCGACATTGACAATCTCTCCAGCCACCACAGCTTCAGGCCAATGCTTCTTGGACAGTCAACGAAGATCAACCAAGTCAAGAGACCATTCTTTTCCGAGGATCAGGCTTCGGGGCTCTCTATATCGCCTCTAAGCTGCTACTAAAACATGGGGAGATTGACCTGCAAATAGAGCTTGGAGATGATTCTACAGACGGCTACGAACAGTTACATATTCGACTGCTACGCTTGGCTCAACTCTACAGGGCTATATTTGGTGCCCAATTCTTTTGGTATTGAACGTGGTGTTGAAAATGGTCGATAGCTTCATGCAAAAGTCCAAAATGCATGCGCCGCGTTTCCTATGTCGAAATGTGAAGATCGACGGAAAGATTGATATATCGGGTCTGATCTACAATACTGCGGGCACTCATTTGTGGTTTGGTGTCTCTTTGAGGCTCTGTCGAAAGACAACGTTGCTGCCCAATGGACCAAAAGACAGGCCCCGCGCGAGCTTTGAATCGAGTTCACGAGGGTCAAGTGTTTACCATACCGTTGAGCATTGCTCGAACACGAACGGCCGTATCGTTAGGTGTGGGGAGGCTAAGTGAAGGCTGTTATGAGGATTTGCTTATATATGGGTATGTCTATGGGATAAGACGGAATCTACCACGAGTAAGCAGAAATTAGCCTTATGAAATGGCAAGGAACTGCCCTGGAGAAGAGGTATTATATTGTAGACTGGGTAGACAGAATCCCTTGCCACACTTGCCCTGCGTCATAAGTATACACAGGCAAACCTAACCGAACTTTTTTCCTCACTGTCCAACTCGGCACATAAAACCCTCCTCACCCACACTTAACACATAAGTACATGCGCCAGCAAATCCCACATCCTCCACACAATCCATAACGAACTTGCTACACCCAAAGCCAACACATCCTTTTTTGCAAGGCTTGCTTACTTTTTTGTCTGGCCCTCCCGCGGTGCATCCCTGCTTACAGCCATTACGGTGACACATGGTTTCATGCTAAAGCTGAAGACATAAGGCTCTACTCTACCAGCTGCGACTTCCAACCCTCCAACTCCCTTTTCTACTCCAACTTCTCCAAAGCAAAGCCAGAGTACATAAAGCCTATAAGAAACAATGAGCTCGGGGTACGGCAGGCTGGGCTCACCGCCCAGGAATCGCTATCATGCTCCGCCCGGTCGTATATCCGCCGGCAGTTTCTTCTCCACTTCCTCCTATGACCCCTACCCGCCATCTACTCGCTCCACCAGAGACTACCCAACTGGGTCCCGCATCAGCTCAGAACGTGTGGGTGCACCAAGGCTCATTCCTCTTCGAGCACGAAGCCCTCCACGACGAGCAGCCGAAGACGATTATGCCGTCCGGCCACGTCCTCGAGGTGCAACAGTCGAGGCTCCAAGAATTCGAAGACCCGTGAGCCTGGTAGTTCCTACTTCTTCCGCTCGGAGCTCTAGGCCAATCATTACAAGTGCGATCGAAAGACCTTCGAGCCCTGTGACAGCAACGCGGAGAGACCGCCGAGATGACAATTACGAACTTGTACCTGCTTCTTCCTCCACTAGACGGCATCATCAGCGTCACTCCTCGTTAGGTACCGCAGACTCGGGTCGGCTGATGCACGCAGACAGGAACCCGAGGGAAAAGACCTATCCAAGCTCAAACTTGAGTCGACCAGTTGTCAGAGAACGGCAGGACGAGAACAATCGAGACTATGGTTTCGAGTATACCGAGGCAGTTCGAGAGCCAAGGTATCAGGACAATTCTTATCGACAGAGGTCCAGGAGGGACAGCTACAATAGTGGTCGGCCGGCCAGCATGGTCATTCCTGAAGGCTACATTCCACGATCAAATAGAGGATCTGGCCCACCTTTATCTACTCGGGGTTTTGAGAACATTGGGAGATCCCAAAGCCTTAGGCATCATGCCAAAAACGACGATCGGGCTCCAAGGGACTACGGGCGCGATGACCGCGAAATCACCTATCATACAAAGCCCTCCCGCCCAGAGATTGCCCTACACCAGCCACCCAACAATGGGTATGCTCCATATCCAGAAGAAGAATCACGACGGCGGCTTCGCAAGCCTGGCCCTGAAGAAGATAATATAGGATATCGACCGGAACAGCACAGGCCCACGCTTGAAGACGAGACTTTAAACCTTCGTGAAAGACCCCGCAAAGTTGTACCCGAAGATGATGCGCTGGACCAGCGAACGAAACCCGGTAAAGGTTTACTAGAGGAGGAGCGACTGGAGCCAAGAATCCGAGACCCTCGCGATGAAGAGGAAGACCAGTCGCGACCAAAGCCTCGCAAACCGAAAATGGAAGAGGAACGACTAGAATCAAAGACCAGAGACCCTCGCGATGATGGCCACGGACGAGACGGTAATGATCGCCCTAGGAAACATCGTCATAGGCACCCTCACAGAGACCATGACCACCCCAGAGACTATGATGACAGAGACGACAAGACTGCGAGAGCGCGTGGTGACCTCCGAGAAAAGCTAGAGAGAGCCGAGGATAGAGGTCTGACCAATGGTTTGCTTGCCGGAACTGGAGCTGCTGCTGCCGCTACGGGACTAGCTGCTGAAGGCGTAAGACGGCATCGGACTAAAGAGTCTCGAGATGAAGAAGTGATTCCAGCAAAGCAGCCTCAGGAGCATTTGCGAGGGCCTGAGCGTGACCCCATGGATACGAGCTCCGTGAGCAGTGGTCTCAGTGGCGACACACAAGAGAACAAAGAGGAAAGGATGAGACGCAGAAGACTCGAGAAGGAGGAAGAGGACCGTTTATACGAAGAAGCAAGAGTAGAGGAGCGCCGAGCAAAGGAAAATGCCGAATTATTTGTCGGTCCTGTGGAGCCTATACTTCGCGAGCAAGCGTCCTACGAACGCCGCCCAGAAGATCAAATCCCTAGACACCACCGCAGTTACACGCCTCGGCGTCATAAATCCCGTACGCGCGATGATGATTCCTACACCGAATCTTCGTTCTCCTCCGGTAGTGACAGCGAAAACGACCGAATCGAGCACCAGCCCCGCGTCGTCACTCCCTCCAACGACGAAAAACCCGTGCCTCCACCAGCTCCCAAGAGCATCCTCCGCAAACCCCGCGACAAGTTCCCCGAGCACCCTGACACAGTCCGCGAAGGCGTGGCGCCGCACAAGGAAATGCCCAAGAAGGACGTACCGCCCAATGCGCGCTGGACGAAGATCAATCGGAAGCTGGTGAATCCGGAATCTCTTGAGCAAGATGGGATCAGGTTCAACGAATACGTGGATCACGTCATTGTGCTCAAGGCGATGGATTTGGAGGAGATTGAGAAGTACACCAGGAAGACGGCCGAGATCAGAGAGAAGAGGCGAATGTTGATGGCGCCTGAGCCGCCTAAACCCGTTGAGCCGTTCTGAGGGTGGAGAGAGAGATAGTGACAGGACCTGGTGGAGCGAGGACTGAGTCTCGAAGAAAGGAGTGGCGGAGTGAGTGGTTTGTAAAGCCTGAGAATGGAGATTAAGCAGGAGGCAAAGCGTACGTTTTTTGATTTCAAGCTTCATTCCAATGTATGCGAGCGTACATATGGCGATTTTGAAACGGGTTGAGATAACGTAGTCGAAACGAATGATATGCATGCAAAGAACAGAACACAAAGATCTTTCTGCCAAAATCGTTGGTGAATAAATGAATGTATTCTGTTTTATCAGCCTGCTGATGAAGCTGTAATTCGGCCAGCTGAGAGCCTCTCTTTATTTGGTCTTCTGTAAGGTAGGTAGCTGCCTACTATGAAAATCTGGCTACTACATGTGTATGCGTTTTTAGAGCGAACAAGTGCGTTGTGTTCTTTCTTTCTTTGCCTCGGATTCCAAGTGTGCGGATTGATTGATTGATATCCCCTCTCTCTCTCCGTCTTACTTACCTTGACGTTTCTTTCCTTCCCCCTTCCTCCTTTTTATACAACGACCATATAACCCTTTATACATCCTACTTAACCCTCACTCACTCACTCACACCATGGCAAACCATAGAGTCGAGTCAAACAAAATCCACCTCTTTCTTTCTTCCTTGTTGCAGCAGCAACATTTTTCTCTCCTCCTTCCGAGAAGCATAATAAAACCGTTTTAGTGTAAAGCACAAGTCCTGAATCGAATGCGTCCCCAGCAGTCTACCTAGTTACTTTTTCGTCCCTCCTCTCCCCCCCCCCCCAACCGGCCGAGCAAAACGAAACTTCAAGGCGTATCGGCCCGCTTTGATGCTCTGGCCCTTCTTCCCTTTCTGCCCTCCCACATCTTCTTGCCGACGCGCGTCTCGAGATGGGGCGCCACGGTCGAGACGTCCTGGCCTCCCGTGGCCATGGTGCTGCCGACCTTGTTTCTGTACGCGTCCACTGCAACGATCCGTTAGTGCTTCCATGTTTTGCTCACTACCCTGGAGTCATGATAATGGTCCAGGCCGAGGAGAGAGAAAGGGGGGGGGGGGGGGGGTGGGGACAACTCACGGCTCTTCTGCAAGAAGACGACCCTCCCCGCAAACACCCTCCCCTGACCCCAACTCATCCGATACCCCAAGTCGTTCAACTTGTCCTCCCTCTCCCTGGCCCTCCTCCCCAACCCGGGGACGTCCAGCCTCCCCTCCTCCTTTTCCGGCAGCGGCACGGCAACAGTCACCCTCCCCGCTTGCATCCCCCCGCCACCCATCATCTCCGCAACGCCCAACCCCTCGCGCTGCTGACCTTCGGCTCCGTCTTCCGCCTCGTCCTCGACGAACCTGATCCGACGGGCCCTCTGGTCGCGGGGACTTGGAGGCATCTCCGTCGGGCGCCAGCTGCGCGGGTAAACCGAGTTTTCGCGTCGGTAGGAGTCGGGGATCTCGGCAATCTCCACGGATTCGAGGTTGACCTTGACGCGCACGCGGGTCTTGCGTTCGGCGTCGTCGACGAGGATGAATTTGCGGCGCTTGGCTTCGGGGAGTTCGCTGAACATGGAGCCGTGCTTCTTGCCGGGAGACGGCGACTGTCTTTCGAGTTTGGCGGCCACGGTGGGACCGGAAGCCGAGGTTGAGATGGCGTGATTGGGCATGGAGTGGTCGAGGCCGTTGGAGAGGTGAGGGGGCAGGGACGGTGCGGCGGAAGCTGGATGTGGGGGGTAGGCTTGATACCCGTGGAAGACGTTGGAGGGTCGGATCGCGGCGGGCGAAGATTTGGGGGCTTGCTGATGTGGTGGTTGGGGGTCGAAATCACCATTCACTATTTATGCGGGAAAATCATGAGAGTCAGCCTACGTCCTGGTATGTATTTGGTTTTTTGTTGTCCGCATCGCTGCAGGTATCAAAGAAGTAGCATACAAGAATGTTAAGTGACCGCAGCAGCCACGCTGCCTGGGCAATGTACATAACCATGGACTTGGTCCAGCCAAAAAGTCGCACATAGTCATCATGACAACTGGTGAAACATACCGCTGACATCATCTGGGTTGCCCGTTGTGCTTCCATCAGGGTGTGCGTGGTGATGGTGCAGTTGCGCTGGCCCTGCCATACTGATATTCGTCGGAGGCGGTCTTTGTATAGGCGCCGCCATGGGATTTGCGCTGGGTGGGTGTCCTCCAACGTCACGTGGTCCAGCCAGGTGATTATTTGTGTGGTTTGCATTCTTCCGCGTGTTGATTTTGGCCATCCGTCTCACTCGTCTACTGCGTAATCGAGGGTCTTGATTGCTGTTCCTCCAGCTGTCCACGGCCCGCTGTATGAGACCTCTCTTTGCGCGCAGGCATGGGTTCAACTCGGCCAGTGCCCAGCCGACGGTATTGCACTCGTTCTCGTATTGCAGGCGATTGCCTTTGTAGCTATCCTTGGCGCAGCATGCCCTTGGATAAACACAGTTCTCGTTTCTGAAATCCTGCGGAAGGCTATCCGTGTTCACCGACTCCACATCACATCTAATGGTGTATTCCATCTTGACTCGGTCGCGCGAGTATTCAAAAGCAATCCATTGAACGCCGTTGTTGTCTTGGCGCACAACAAGAGGAGTGGTTGCTGGTATTGGCCCCGGTGCGGCATTCGGATTCACTCCTCCTCCTCCGCTCTGACCTGGGTGCAATCCGTTTCCGTTCTGAGACGAGTTCGGAGGCAGATTGAGGTTGGAGGCCATCTGCCCGGTTGGAGACCTTTGTAGGCTGGTCGGATCTATCTGCCTCGGTACACCGGGTTCGAGTTTTGCTTGAGGTCGAGGGCTGTTTGTGATCCCGGGTTGTTGAGCGGAAGATTGGTGCGCCATGGTGGCCTGGGCTTGTTGATGAGGAAGAAGAGGTTGAGAGGCCATCATATGATGTTGTTGCTGTTGTTGCTGCCCGGGATGTTGCGGGTACGCTGAAGGTTGCACTTGATACTGAGGGTAGCCGTATACTTGTTGCATTTGCGCGGGGGCTTGCGCGTACATACGTCCATGTTGATCATGGCTTTGCGATGACGCGACCGATGCTGGAGAATTCGATTGTGGAGTATGGTAGACAGGTTGCTGGTATGGTCTCTGCTGCATGTGGGCAGCGGCCATTATATCGGGTGCCTCTGGTAGACCTGGTCAGTCTATCCAGACTCAACGCACGAGAGGCATCAATTGCGTACCTGCGGCAGAGAATTGCCCTGGTATGGGCGTACCGTAGGGACTTGGTGGCGCGTAGTATACCTCTGGAGGAGGGTGACCGTTGGCGCCAGGGACTGGCTGAGTATATGTGGATTGATGATGGAGCGGTAGACCCTGATTGGAAGGGTGTGGAGAAGGGAATGAATTGGCGTGTTGGTTCTGATGCGGGGAGTCGGGATGCGGCTGTTGATGAGCAACGTTTGAGGATCGCGAATGTTGCAGATGCTGTGGGCCAGGGCCTTGCTGGACAGGAAGAGGATGACGCTGGTAGTCACGGACGGACGAATTAGCTTCATATTCTCCGCCAAAGGAAAGCTCTCAAGCAAGCAGCAATGACCGACGGAAGACAGGACGTATGATAGATGCAGTGATGGAACAATCATTGATGTGACGCCGCTACCGGGGCCGCTTATAGTAGCCAAGGAGGAAGCCATAACATAAGCTTGGGGGGCAGTTACAGGATGCTAGGGTAGGTATCGATGCGATCGACGACACCACAGCCTGACTTTGTTGAACGACGAGGTTATGCAGAATGAATGGGGCAATTCGACAAGAATGAGTAGGCAGTGAGCAAGGGAGGCAATGATGGGCGAGTTGGGGAGATGTGACAGACTTGATGAGGCAGACAATGTGGAGGATTTTGTATAGAAGGTCGAAGGTGAAGTGTGTGGAGTGATGTGCAGGGAAGTTCCCAAGAACCTGACCGCTTTCAAGGATGTCAAGAGACCGTTTATTGCAGGGAAGCTTGCTCAAGTTGCAGCAGTAGGCCCCGGCACATGCATACCATGTACACTTTTGGCTCCCGGCCAGTAATTATTAGTTGATGCAACGCAAGCTGCAAAGCGCAACCTGATGCGCCGCTGTCAAAAAAAATAGGCGACTGGGGTTTGGAGGGAGGGGGGGATTGGGGGGGGGGAAGATGGATGAGATTTGAGGGTTGAAGAAATAAATGAGAGAGAGAGAGAGAGATAATTTGAGTAGAAGTGGTCAAGGCGATAGATACATACCTCTTCTTTTTTAAAAAGAGCACCCATTACCCTTTTCTTCTTTTTATGTTTTCTCTTTTTTACTCTGTGATGGACTGCTCCCCCAATAATGATAATAATGATAATAAGAAGAAGAATCAAAATAATATCGATTTTTAGGATGTCCGAGATTTGGGGGTTCTTCAAAGTTCTTGGTTAAGGCTGTTTGGGGGGACAAGAAACGGTTTACTTTAATGAAGCGAAAAGATAACGTTTGTAAAGTAAGGTATTTCTGTACATGATGAATCAGCATCATTCAATTTTCCAAGGAATATCTCTCTCTCTCCCTCTCCCTCTCTCTCTCGATTCGATGTTTTATAAAACAATATTATAAAAAAAAAAACAATATGGTGTGGCACAGATGACGAGTGACGAATAGTATGCCTCCATTTATCTATCAATGTAGTTGGCCTCGTCATACAAATCGTGTGCTAGAAATTCAATCCCACGAGGCTATTGAATGCAAGGACGGAGTTTACCTTTCTGTTTGGTTTGATGCTTTGCTTTAGAAAAACCCACTTGGATTTTCCGGGAAGAAATTCTCCCAAAAAGTCTCGAAAAAAGAAGGAGAATGCTTCATCGGCCTTGCCCGGAATTGGCTTAGGCTGATACAGGTGACTATCGGAGCAACGAGTCTGGTGGAAGTGGGCTTGTTACACCAGGACAGGATGTAATATTGTGATTCGTTCAAACAGATGGTTTGTGGTTGTTTTGGTCTCTCTATCTCTCTGATCCTTACAAACAAGTCCTGCAATATTAAAATTATTTTATTTAAATAGGCAGGAATGCTGGCGCGTTTCCAGATTACGCGACTAACGTAAATATGATCTTAGTGCCTCCAATTACAAGAGACTTTGGCAGCTGTAAGGCGGAGACTGGCCGCAAACTTGTACGTCAAGACGTTGAATCTCTATCGAAAAATCGAGATGAAGAGGGGGGGGGCTTTGATGTTTCGAATCCTAATCAAAGACGCTACCGGGCATCGGTTGGGGAAGCTTCGGCTCCTGCAGCTTGGCCGGTCGGCGATAGGTTGAATGCTGTTTTGACGGCTGCGACTTGTGAGAATGGGCACCGATAGCTTGACAGAATCATATCAGGGAATACGCTGGCCTGGGACCAATTAGCTTCGCCTTTTAATCTACGCTAAAATACTTAAGCACGCGCTTGGGCTTTCCTCGTGGCTCTCGCGTGCATCGCCTGGGCAAGAAAATAACGAACAACAACAAATAATAATAATAAGAATAATATTGATGATAATATTGAAAACAACAACAATAATAATAATAATAATAATAATAGTAATAACAAGATTCATCAGAAAATTGAATGATCAAAAATCAATATCAATAATAATAACAAACAATTCTAATCACAACCAAGGAGAATAAGGTACGTTGCGACCCGTCTTCTTCTGTTGCACGTCCGTTTTGAGAGATGATGCATGTCGGATTTGTGACATGAGACCAGTAAATAATACGGAGTAAAAGGGGCAGCAAATATATGAAACAAGGCCGAAAAAAGCTTCAACCAAACAAAGACTAGCTCACCGTTGATATGGCAGGGATCAGGGACCTTCAACAAGGTTCACCTCGGTTACTTTTGCTTTGCAAGATATGCCGAGACATTTATTTCCAATATTCCGTCAAAAACCCACGAGGGGGTTACAAAGTTGCTGAAGAGCGGGGTCGCGGGCGTCAAGAAAAAGCACCAAAGGAGAGTGTGCATATACAAATTCAAAGTGGACAACTAACCTGCTTTTGTGTCCGTTTACTTCCGACTTCGTTTACGCTGCTCAACCAGAGTTCACTTGATAGACAGGGGTGGGAATAATCCCAGCAAAAACCGTTGAACCAGCTGCTTTGAACTAACCGGGGCTGCTTCTTCCGAGTCCCGTGGATGCCCAACGTCGTCTCTTCCTCTGCCTCTGAGAGCTGTTGAGTCTCAATGCCCTTTGGATAACGGTTCAGAGCCTACTCTCACGTGGGGGCGAATGGAGCCAAGGGAGAGGTAGGGATGAGTTCGTCCGCTTCAACTGGCCTCATCGATCAGCCCAGCAGGGCCATCTGCAAGGGTAACTGACTTTGACAGCACCACACGCGTATGGTTCCCTGATGACTATGTGCTCGAGCCGCTGATTCAATGAGAATGTTCGCAGCTGTTCGCATTCCTGTGCCATCAGTAGTGTACGCTGGCTAGCGGGTTTTCACGATCAAGTGCCTTTGATGCCCACGCATGATTAGCGTTGCCATCTATGCTTCGATTTCCCTCGTCGTGTACATTGTTGCTAAATGCTGGAATCGGCTCTCTGTTATTTGGGGAAAATGCTGAACCCTCTTGCTCGTGAGCTCCTGGCGATCGAGGCCGCCTCTGGTATTGTCAGTCGAGATCTGGATCAGAATTGACTACTAGACTAGCATCCAGTGTGATGGAACCGACGATTAAGGTGTACGACGTTGCAAGAGGTCAAGAATTTGAACTCTAGTGAGGTTGCGTGGGTATCCGCAACCTTAGCTGCTTCATGCCCGGCGTCAGTGAATTAAGAGCGCCAGTGTTATCGCATGAGATAAATAGCGACAGAGAAGGTCTTTTTTTCTTCTCTGTCGTCGTTGAACCTTACCTAATAGGGAAGGAAGGAACAGCATCATCGCCAATGATAGACTTTTCCCAGCGATGGCATTTTCTACGAAAGATCGTGATCGTGATAACGATGATGATGGAAGACTTACTGCTAGATAAGCCTTAGGACGATGTGAGATCTACTTTACAATACGCAAGTAGAGCACGTCAACTGTGCATGGTAACTTTGCGGGTGGGACAGATATCTAGAATGATTTAAAGGCACAATGATGGTAAAAGCATAGGACTACGTGCAAGCTCTGAAGTAGCAACAAATTAGTCCTTTCTTAGAGAGAGAGAGTCATTTTCAGAATATTTGATGACGGTTAATGAAGAGTGAGAATAGTTTGATGCCAGATCCCTGGACTCTGGATTAGAGCCTTTACAGTAAGAATAAGGCTTTTCCTTCCTTTCCGTTGCCGGCAAATATGTGCATGCATCAAAGATGTACTACATATGTACTCTCCTTGTTAGCGATGGTCACCTGAACTGAAAATTAGACGGACTCTCGTAGCAGGGGATACTCAATTTACCCAGCGAGTGACAACTCACGCACAGTTATACTTTTGTTAGAATGCATATCAGGATCTTTTCCGCATGCCTAGAGATGCACTCCACCTGACTGGGGATTAAATGCCTCTTGTCTTCCAAAGTCCATATCGTGCCCAACCTTGACCGACAAGACTCGGACGAGACAATTAAATCGTCTGACCCTGAGCTTTGCTGTCATGTCATTCGCCGCGGCAATAACTCGCTTTGTTGGCGATCCGTGCCAACCTCTCATGCCATTGCGCTACATGGTGTACAGCCACTACTCTCAAAGAGGGGCACATGCTCCGTCGCCACAGATGGGAGCCAACGACTCACCTCGGTAGACGTAGACCCGCAGTTGGCCCTACAGCGCCTGAGCGGGGCTCTGCTCAACGTCAGAATTTACCGTGAATGCGTTACCGCGTTTGATACGTTGTTCAGCTTCGAGCAATCCAGAGCCTGCTCTTTTGCCACCCGCCTGCAACCGACTGCTAAACTCCGGCTGCGTGCATGGACCTCCTCCGCTCAGTCGAGGCGAAAGTCTACCTAACGCAACAGCGTTACTAACTAGCTCCCAGTAACACTGGTGTCGCACCACGGCCGTCTGTGCAGCTCCGAAGCTTACGAAGCACTCGACGCTTGGCGTTAAACGAAAATTACACTTTCAAGGAACCTTACCAAACCAGTATGAGAGGCTACTTCGTATCCGATTTTACATATCTTTCCCGTCAGAGAAAATGATGGCCTGTGGCTAGTGTCCAATCATCAAAGTAATATTTGACGAAGAGAGCAACATCTAGCGAGTCGGAAAAGCCTGTGCGAGAAGAGTACCTAATATGAATTGTTCTTCAAACTTCCGCTCATGGCTTTCGCGGAAGTACCCTCTCCTACCAAAGACATGTTTTTTCTGCGCTCTTCCAAAGACTTTAGCTAAATAAATGCTTTTAATGAGGAAACCTTTCGTCTGCAGTCTCATCGCGCATCTAACCCTATTAGCATCCGCCTGTCTTAAAACAAACGCCAGTATAAATACCAAGGAGCTTGACTTGGCCACCGCAGATTTCGTGCTACAAACAGACTGGGTGAATGGATCTCCGTTCCTACGGCGGGGAAGCCTGCCTTCGTACTGGAGATGCTCGCAAACCCACAATCATCACGGGGATACGCAGATGGACTTCAGCGGCCATGGCTCACCATGGACAAGCGTTGGTTATTGGGAAAGATAAGATACACAGCCGCAATGTTGGTCATGGTCAGCTGACAGAACAATCGGGAAATACATTTGTGGGCATGCATGGTTTCCTTGTCATGTGCCTTGCATGGATGATGCCGATATGTCTTATGGTTTGCGGATCTTGTTGTATAGACGTGAATGCTTTTTTCCCCACTCATATCGGGGTTTGGTAGGGCCAAATGCCAGTACAATCTTACTCTACATACGGTACTCTTACAAATGAAGAACTATGCCCTCAAATACACTGTGTTGCCTGTTGTGACCATTCGATGAGAATGCAGGTGCTTCTGTATTAGCATCTGTGACTAAATTAAAAACGGGCAGTGCACTTGATGGACTGTGAGAAAGGAAAGCAGCAAGCTAAGCGCTCTGCATCTTGTAACACCGCATGGGAGCAACTGAATCTATTAGACAGTCCTTCGTGATGGGGGATAGAATGATGTGGTAATAGCGAATTGCAGCAACACCACTGTGCGCTGGGGTCCCCCTACGATATGAAGATTTCGTCGGGTTGTCTGCTCAAGGAGGGTACCAATGTGCAGACGACTGTGGTGCAGAATTAAACAGCCACGAGTGTTTCCGGAGAAAATGAACGTGGTCATCTGGAGGTAGGACAGCTACATCTAGCCAAGAACTTCTTCATTGATATTCCTCTGATCGAGATTCCGAGATACCTATGTAATATGTGCTGGGGGCGCGGGCTACCCAGTTAGTGGAAAGCTTGGAGTACTGGAGATCTGATTTGGATCACATTTGCCTTTTTTTATTATATCTCGATTTCTAATTTATAGAATTTATTAAAAATAGTGTTATCTGAAAGCGCATTATCAGCTCTATTAGAATATAAACTTGTTATATTAATTTATATTATATCAAGATAAAGGAATCGAATAGAGTAGATTTTAAAAGTAATGTTCTAAGTCTCAGCCCTACAATGTTTCCTTATTGGGACGTTCCCGTTGTTCCGTCTTTTAACTACAATAAGCAGTATTTTAGCTCAAAAATCGAGAAATAAGCAGTGTTTTAGCGTCAACTTCCAGAAAATCGATGATCTGATTGACTGAAATCAATAAGCTTAAATCATCACTTTTTCATTTTTTTTCCAACAGTAAGAAAGCAAGCTTTCCAATTATTTCAGCTGCTACTCAGTCTTGCACCTTGCCTCGATAGCATCGGTCATTAACCTCAGTCGAACTCCAAGGCACACTGGGAGTATGTAATCTTACAAGTCTATGCTATTGCTTCGTCAGAGCTGAGTGGTACCCAGAGGTTGGATTGAAACAATGGGAGATATGATGCAATGCAGTGATCTTGGATACACGCAATTCGTAGGGACATTTGCTTTCCAAATAAAGCTTTGTCGTCGCAGCATGGCTACCACAGATATAAGTGAATGTCCCCCACGGACGTCTGAGTCACTTTACTTCACCTCACCTTCGTCATTCACTCTTCGGTGCCATTCATCTCACTAAAGACCGTCATATTCAGACCAAGTCAACCCATCATGTGTGAAAACTGGGAGAGAATCTCATCTGCCTTGATCTCCTTGTGCGCTGACATCCACCATATGGCCATCACCAACGTCATCGACCCCGAAGGCGATGTCATTCTCATCTGCGGCGAGACTGAGTTCCAGGTCTCATCCAAGGTCCTGACTTTGGCGTCACCGGTCTTCAGAGCTCTGTTTGGACCCAATTTTGCGGAAGGTCAGCCTGGTTCGAGCAAAGTCAGCCGTATACGACTCTATGATGATGACGCAGAAAGTATGCGTTTTATGTGCGCCGTCCTGCACCACAAGTGCGCTGGCGCTAATGGCATTGGTCTGGAGAGACTTGAGAGGCTTGCTGTCGTCACTGACAAGTACGATGTATGTACATCTTCGAAAGGTGATGATCTCAGCGGAAGCGTTTATCTGGTCGCGATGCTTGATTTGGGATTATGAAACCCATTCTGATCATTATCATTCTCCTCAAACAGGTCAACGCCAAGATGAACATGCGCTGACCGGACTTTTATTACCTCTTCAGTGTGTAAGTGCCATGTACTTCTGGGCCCGCTGCGAGATAGATTGTACAAAGCACACGAAGGAGCCCAGCCGTCTGCTCTGGCCAGCTTATGCATTTGGCAACGCTCAGTTCTTCAACAGCCTCACCAAGTTCATGGTTCTAAACCTTCCCAACGACGGCAAAGCTCAGAGTGCATCCGCCAAGTATGGCGTCCCAGAGGAGATTGGGAGCCATTTACCGGACAGTATACTTGGTGAGGTCCAGAAGAACCCCTTTTGTGTACAATGCTTCCGACGTTGACATTGACAAAAAGAGACCCTTTTCCTTGCTGAACGAGATATCAAGAGAGAAATGCAGACTCAAATCGAGCAAATCATCACCCCCATCGCCGAAAAACGCACGACGGGCGACTTCATCCTCGGCTCCGACGACGTCCTTTTCTCCCACTGCGATTGCATCTCCATCAGCTCGCTCATCAACGGCCTCTCCAGGCAAGGGCTATGGCCTTTAACATCGGCGGTCCATCGCTTGAGCATCTCAACTTTGTGCAGGAAGCTCGAAGCATGTGATTTCGGCTTGGCCGGCCGCATCACCAAGCCCAAGAAATGCTCACGTTGTCCGGAGAACGTGGCTGCCAAGGTCGCTAAGATCAGAGAAGTGGCCTCGACGACGTTCGAGGGTCTGTGCCTCGATTGCATCAAGAATCCCGGGAAGTCGCTGGAGCAAAGGCTTCAATGTCGAGTCCCGCACCAGCATTTTCGGGGATTACCATGGCAGCTTCCGGTCTTGGAGCAAGGATGATGACCGGATCCAGTTATCAGCAGAGACAAGGTTCAGGTGTTATTGAGAAGCAAGGATACTTGGATAATCTCAACCGACTAGCTTAGGGGCAGAGCCGCAGCAGGACGATCTGAGCTATCCGACATGTTCATTTCGATAGATAGGGCACGGTCAGGTGAAACTCCAAGGACCTTTCCAGGGGTATCTATGCATGTTTCTCTCAACCGAAGGTACCTTGACCCTCATCTAGCTCATTGGCTTCTGATTCACTATCCCCGTTCAGACCTTCACTATCCCACTCATCCTCGTACATATCCATATCCTCATCCTCATTTCCCTCATCTTCCTCTTCTCCATCCTTCATATCCTTGTCCTCCTCATTCGCCTTCTTACTTCTTGCTCCCTTCTCGTTCCTCTTCCTCAAAACATTCTCCTTCTGCAACCTCTTCCGCTCCTCTTTCTCCCTCCTCCTAGCTTCCCACTGCAAATTTTCCAGTCAGTAGGCTCTTTCTCATAAGCAATGTTCGACTCATGAGACAGTTGCGGAAAGTCGATGTACTGCCGCAACGACGACGCGGATCGGAGCAAGACCAAGGAAACAAAGGGCTGGGTATGGCACTTACGATCTTTTCCATTTCTTTAACCTCCTCGGCAGTCTTCTCGATGGATTCATGCCACATAACTTTTCCTTCACAAACTCCCTCCTCGACCTTCGTCATGCGTAATTTCATGCGTGGACCCAGCTCAACAAGCTTGACAGCCCGCTTCTCTACGTTTGATTGTGCCCTTGAATGTGGCTTCCCATCCTCATTACTACTCCGCAACGCCGCCATTTGTTTCTTGCTCAGCACCTTCCTCGTATTCGATCCTAATACCTCGACCTCGGCATCCGTGTCCACCTCCGTCTCGCTACCAGATGTGAAGCCACCACTTGCTGCGGCGGATGGGTCAAGTAGGTAGTCGGCGACATCTTCCAGCTTGCCTAAATTAGGAAGCCCGCGCTTGCCCTTCCTATTTTGCCGAAGCATTTTCTCTGCAGCATTCAAACGCTTGATGCACCGTGAGAGACTAGTGCGGCGGGTTGTGATAGCATAGTGACGGAGATTGAGAACATAAGTGCCGTCTTCTTTTGAGCTAGATTTTGAAGTGTCCGGAGTAGGCGATGCCTTCGGTATCTCGCGATTAAGCAAGAGGACGCGGCGGATGGAAGATAAAGGAGTCGACTGAGGTGATATAGGCGGAAAAAGAGACTGGAAGATTGTAGTAGTAAGAGACTCGAGGTGTTTCGGTACCGTTGGCTGCGTACCATCAGCTGTAGGCGAGATGAAGTTGTTCATGACCAGCAAAGGCGCCGTAAGATACTCTTTGCCACCGCCCTGTGGGTGTTTTTGCGCCTTTCGGACATCCTTACACAGTGCGTACTGCTCGACTCGAAAGTGTAGTGTAGGCCCTCGAGGTGTGAGTGCAAGTCGGAGATTTGTATTCCCGGTTGTAGAGCGGGAGAAGAGTAGGAGATGAGATACCCCCAACGGACCAGCCATAGCTGTGTAGTCTCGCAGTCTGTTTGAACGCCTTTCTTTCAGACGACTGGCCGTACCCGGCTCCATCATCGAACGGGTATCTTTCACTAGCTGGGTGACTTTGGGTCCAACTTCTCCTGCCCCAATCCTTATGACCATGCTTTTTGGCTCTCTGGTAGCTGATGTGTTGGCGCTGACACCCTTTTGCGGCCCGTTGCGGGCTCCCACATGTGTTCGTTTTTTTGTACGTCTTCGTGCCATAGTGAAAGGTGTTGCAATCGGATCAAAGTGGACTTGAGCGTCCCTTGTATTTGACTGGACAACTTTTTCGAAGACCTCGCTTAGCTATTCTTATCGATAGTGCTAGCGCCGAAATGTTGGTGAGCAAGCACAATTTCTGAAGGAACCTTTCAAGACGACTCAACATGTCCCCAATCATGAAGAGGAAGGCTGAGGGTATTAAGAACAAAGATGAAGAGGCATCATCGAAGCGGTTAAAACAGACCACATCTACCCATATAAAATCTAAGCCTGCAAAAGAACCTTCTCCACGACCATCTCCAGAGCCATCACCTGCACCAGGATCTACCAGCGCGGTCGAGACCGAAGCAAATGACCATGCTTCGAAATCATTTCAGGACCTTGGGATCATACAGTCTCTGTGCGATGCGTGCACAGCATTGGGATACAAGGTCTACTTCTCTTTGTAATTTCTGCTGCAGCTGTTGCTGAAACCTCTAGGCCCCAACTCCCATACAGACTGAAGCAATACCTTTAGCTCTACAGGGCAGAGACCTCATAGGGCTCGCAGAGACTGGCAGTGGGAAAACGGCCGCATTTGCGCTTCCGATTCTACAAGGTGAGCTTGTCGCTGTGATCATCCTCCCACTTGTCCATACTGACGAGTCACCAGCTCTGATGGAGAGTCCACAGTCATCCCTGTTCGGCCTATGTCTTGCACCTACCCGCGAACTTGCCTACCAAATTGCCCAAGCTTTTGAAGCTCTGGGCTCCCTTATTTCAGTCAAAGTTGCCGTCGTGGTGGGAGGTATGGACATGATCTCACAATCCATTGCCCTGGGCAAGAAACCCCATATCGTAGTGTAAGGCCAATACTCGCTGCTACGTCCTTGAAATATGAATTAGCTAATTTCGTGCAGTGCCACTCCTGGCCGACTGCTCGGTAGACACGCCCTGTTCAATGAGTGTATTCATGCGCTGACTCCCACCAGACCACCTGGAAAACACAAAAGGCTTCTCTCTGCGGTCAGTCAAGCACTTAGTAATGGATGAGGCTGATCGCCTCCTTGATCTTGGTATGCGCCACTGCTTCTTGGGGACATTTACTCAAGACATGAAATCCTGACTCCAAAAATCCCAACAGACTTTGGCGCCATCATTACCAAGATCCTCAAAGTCCTCCCACGAGAACGCCGTACCTATCTCTTCTCGGCGACAATGACCTCGAAAGTCGAGAGCCTCCAGCGAGCTTCCCTTTCCAACCCCCTCCGCGTCTCCATCAGTACAAACAAATACCAGACCGTCTCCACCCTCCTCCAAAGCTACTGCTTCATCCCCCACAAAGCCAAAGACGTCTACGTGGCCTGGCTCGTCAACGAATTCGCTTCAAAATCCATGATCATATTCACTCGCACCGTCAACGAAACCCAGAGGATGGCTATACTGCTTCGCGCTCTCGGGTACGGCGCCATCCCGCTTCACGGCCAACTATCGCAGTCTTCCAGGTTAGGTGCGCTGGGCAAGTTCCGCGCCAGAAGTAGAGACATACTCGTCGCCACGGACGTTGCGGCTCGGGGTCTGGATATACCCTCGGTGGATGTAGTCCTCAATTTCGATCTCCCCCACAACTCGGAGACCTATATACACAGAGTTGGCCGGACGGCACGTGCTGGGAAGAGCGGGCATGCGATCAGCATGGTCACTCAGTACGACGTAGAGATATGGCAGCGGATCGAAGCAGCGTTAGGGAAGAAGCTGGGGGAGTACAGGACGGATAGGGAGGAGGTGATGATTCTGGCCGAGCGCGTGGAGGAGGCGCAGAGAATGGCTATTGGAGAGATGAAGGATTTGCATGAGAAGAGAGGGACGAACGGTGCGACATTGAGGGGGAGAAAGCCTGGGGGTGGCAAGAAAGGAAGGGATGATATGGATAGGGATGAGGGTTGATTTTCCGAGAACAAGCAGAACGGAAGTACTATACATCACTGAAGCCATCGGACCAGACCTCGTCATTGATCATGAGTGATTCTTGATTCTATCAATGCCGAGCAAACTTTTACACTCCAAGTACCAGTCGTACCGCCAATGTCAATTGAACCTCCTATGATTTTCATCTAATGCTAAATGCCATCAGTCCATGCAAAACCGAACTAATCAAATACCGGCTCTCTTGACAACGTCCGCAACCTTCGCTGCCAAATCATCCGCCTCCCCTCTTGTGGCGGCTTCGGCGTAAACCCTCACTGCATCCTCTGTGCCACTCGCTCTGGCAAAACTCCTCCCGTTCTTGTATTTGCCAACCAACGCATCGATCTGTGCTTGAGCACCTGGCGGACTCTCCAGTCTCCGCTCAGCATCGGTAGTCCTGAAGATATTGCGGTCTGCAACTTCGATCCGGCCGAGGCGGTTAGGAAGATCAGTGTACGTGAGATGCCACTCCTTGGGACCCCAAGCTTTGTGTGCGAGGATCACTTCCACGAGCAGGAGATCGCTAAGAGCGTCCCCGACAGTTTGATTTATGAGGGCTGTCAGGGCCCGCAGCGTATCAAGAGCGGAGGCTTGGGCGGGGGATTGAGGCTCATATTTACTAATGCGCTTGAGGGCCAAGTCCGAGAACACAACAGTACCATGGCCGTTGGCTTCGAAGTAGACGCCAACGTCGAATCTAGTCGCTGCATGATGAAGATGCTTCACACCGGTTGGTGTACAAACAACTGGAAGCTTGAGATCCTGGGTAATGTATGATGTACTGGCACCATTGGCGTAAGCAGTTTGCACGACACCGACTTTGATCTTTTCGCCGAGGCCAGCGTTACGGGCAAGGTCACCAATGAAGAGGGCGGCGAGGGTAGCGATTCGGTCACCGTCTAACAGATGGAAGCTTAAATCGGAGTCATTGAAATAGTACATCAGCCTATCCGCGTCGCCATCGAGAGATGCGCAGCGTGCCAAGGGCGCAGCGTGGGAAGATGGTGGCGGACGTTGATTCGTCTTGACAAAGTCTGCTCCGCACTGTATCGCCATACCTCAGAAAATACGCGCCGTGCGAGGGTAAATGGGGGACCGCGTACCTGGTGGTTGAGACGTTCTGGCTCGACGACATTGTCATTGACGATTTTGATCTCAAGGCCACCATCAGAGGCAGCAGGCAGATACTTGATGAGCTCCCGTAACTTAGGTCCGCCTACTCCATTTGCGCAATCGACAGTGATTGGCCCATTAAATTTCCGAGTACCTGTTGCAATTTTAAATGCCGCAGCTATCTTCTCGTAATATCCTTTTTCGGTGGGTTCACCATATTCATAAGGGGTGTCTTTCGTGTTTAGGCAGCGAGTAATGTAATGGAGTTGAGGTGTGGTGAGCAGTTTGTAGTCTGTATACTCCGCATCAGACGCCTCAAGAGCTGCAACAAGGGCAGAAACGAGGCGAGGTCCAGAAGCTCGAGTGTCTCGTGCAAATATCACACGTGCTTTGATCTCTGGTTTGATGTTCAAATCGCCTGTGAGCTTGTCATAGGCTTCTAGGAGAGCCTGATCGGAGGGCGCGTTTGCAAGTGTGGTAGCATGGGTCTCCCAAGAACTCTGAGGCCTCTGTCAGAACGGCTGACTGCTTTGAGGTATTGTACACAGTGGCTATACCTCGAGCATCTCGCCCTATAGCTCAATCAGCCAGTGTCCCCGTTCGCCCGGCACGATGCCTACCATCGGATCCACCAATTTGACACCATTATCTTCCGGAGGATTGTGACTCGCAGTTATCATTACACCTATTGTTTGGCCATTCAACTTCCTTGAGCGCAAGGCTGCTAGCAATCCAACACGATAGACGACTGAGTCGAGGAGGAAGCTGAAGCAGCCGTAATGCATTAGCCTCGGTATCGCAGAAGATGATACCATTGCATGGGCTTGTAAGGATCTGGCTCGGGTACGCACGCCTTCATACGGAACTAGATCAACATCAAGTCAGCGAATCTTGGATGGATTTTTCTAATTGCTTTGCTTTGAGAACCTACTCCTGCAGTGCCATACTGAAAGGTACGTTCGGCCGGCTTGGGATACTTGGCCGAAGCTGCGATGATTGGGTGTTGTGAAGCCATGCCGGTGAGGAGCTCTGCTGTGTTCTAAGTGTTTGTGATATTGAGATTGATAAAGAGAGACGGAATGTCGGGCTTAAAGGAATCGAAGGAGAAGATCATCCCCACACCCCCGTTGTTAGCGTTCTCGCTTGCACCTTCCCTCTCAGGATAAATGGGCATGCCACAGGCAAAAGGCAGTCTGTGGCTGTGCTTCATCAGATCGTTTTTTTGGTCTTCATGTCAGTCTCAGACATCAGCAATGGGACAGCTGCTTTTTTCATAATGGGAACCGCTTTAAAGATAAATGTTCAATAGCGGAAAAACCATCGGTGCTGTTTTTGTCCGTGTTTGGAGTGTTTGCGCCATCTCGACTGCCACAATTTCTGGATTCTGGCCTGGCAACCAGACGCAAATGAGGTCCGGGAGACTGATGGCCCTTATGTGTGCAGGATTGATGACGGATTGAGAAGGGGCAGCGAAAGGTAGACAGTCGATAATCAAAGCACCCTGAGAAAGTGATGTATAACTCTATCTAGGCTTTGAGTCTGTCCCCAGCAACATCCTGCTGAGCGTCTTTCACGAGAAAACTGAAGGATTGCGACATTAGCAAATATAGATTGAATTGAGAGATCCAGATGCCGCTTACTTGTACCACCAGATAGTAGGAATAACCGTACCCAGATGCCATAGACTATGAGCGTCCACCATTCCTCCTAATGGAGCAAAGTCCAACAATTCCAAGCTCATGGCCATAATGATCCATGCAACGATCATACCGGGCCAAGCGGCCCACGGCTTCTTCAGTTCTTGATATGTCTTGTAGCTAAAACCGCTCCACAAAAGGTTTGCCACCACCCCCGCAGCGACATTAGCTACCATGTTGTACATATAGTCCCAACGCCAAAATGTAAGGTAGGAGACATGGGCCGTATATAACGCTGCACACAAGACGGTCCATAATCTTAGCAACGTTGGTTTGACGGCTGGTTCCGCTTTGTCCAGTCTGAATATTCTAATAGGTGTGTAGTACAGTCCATAAAGTACACTCGCCCCTGCAGCGAAGTAGTCTAGCTTTTCTGTGACATCGAAATCTCGTGTATGGAAGACCATGCTGAACACCCAGCTTGCCATACCGACATAGCTGAAGGCGATATAGTAGATTTGCAAAGGGTAGTCGGATGGGATTCTATCCCGAATCTTCGCCAGGCCGTTACGATGTGCCAGGAAGTTGAAAAAGGAGAAGAGGACCGAGCAAGGTTCTTGCATGCCTAAAAAGCGGAAGAAAGGCCACTTGCCGTGGTACTGGAGGACAGGGTTGAGCATTGGAGGGTCTCTCGAGACGCGACGGTCAGTGACGATGTGCTGGCAGACATAGTCGCAATTGGAGGGACACGTCCAGAAGAAAAGGCGCAGATGGAGCGCTGGGATAACTTTGATCAGGATTATGGCTTTGCTAAATCGGCGCAATGCTTACGAAGGACCGAATTACCGCGCTGGCAGTTCTCATCGACACAAGTCTGGATCTGTAAGCCGTTGGCCTGGACGTGCATTGGTTCCACATACCGATACACATTCGCGAAACTCCGGTAGCCGATCCCCAAGCGACGCCGAGGCAAAGGCAGGGAAGAGTAGGAGAAACCAGAAGCATACGACTCGCAACCCCAATGCGAATCGTCGTATGATCATTATCTCTGAATGTGTGAGAAGTAAGCACTATCAAAAGGATGGACGCGAGTGGGACGAGTCCAAATCCATTAACATTCGAGCTAAAAATCATCTACTCCCCTGATCTCAAAATAGAACCGATATTGAATTTCAATAGACTGTGCTTATCCTCCTCTATGATAAATGTCGGTCGGTCAATAGTTACAGCGCAGGGAGACATGTGGAAGTTTAAAATGACCGAGATAAAAAAGAAAAAAATAACAGAAAATGGGTCCAAAAATGAACAAGCGTGTGTTGATGGAGGAACGGGGGATCGAACCCCGGACCTTCCGCAAGCAAGGTGTGATGCAACTAAACATAATCAGAACTTCTGTATTTGTGAAGGGCGTGTCAATGGATGGCTTACAGCGGACATTCTACCACTGAACCATTCCCCCACATGTTTTATTTTGTTCATAATGTAAAAAATATTATTTTAATCTTTGACGATCCAGTAGCGTAATCATACTTAGACTATCCCTCGGGCCGAACTTTAGCTTGGCAATAGAATAAATGAAAATCAATAGATAATTGAACACGAGAAGTTCTAAGAATAGAAGATAATAAATTCTATGGAGAATCTTAAGCTAGAAAAGCTACTAATCCTACCCCAATAGCCACGCCGAGCTTGACAAGGCTAGGCCTCGCCGCCTTATCAACTTCACCTTTGTAGTAGTTAAACAGGCTTTATTTCCCTCGTTTTTTTCTCATCTGACACTAGAGGTTGATTTGGCGGACTAGCGGACTATGAAATGGAAGATTGATAGAAGAGATCTTGACAAGTGGGATAGAAGCATTTCTGCTAGGCCTGGTCTCCATTTTGGGCGAATCGAAGTCATGAGAGAGGGGAGTAATGGTGACGGTTGAGATGTCATTACCCGGATCACCCAGCCGTCCAAGCTCCATGACTGAAGAGGGTGTATTATATAAATTAGCATTAAGAGGCGAGGCTCAATTCTAGCGACCATAAATGTAAAATAAAAATTGCTTGCAGCGTCATGAGTGATCGTTGATGAACCGAGCAAGCCGCACGGAGATTGCCTTCATACGAGAGGTTTTGGTCAGAGTATAAGTAGATGAGTACGACCCCTCAGCGACTATTACACCTTATTTTGCGTCTCCCCAATTTACTCAAAATGGGGTTTCGGGATGATCTTCCATTGTGACAGTCGGTGTTGACAGAGCGGGGAACGAATCAAAGACTGCTAATGATCAATGGTCAATGGGAGAATAAAGTAAAAGGACAAAGCGTTTGTAATACTGGGAATGAACTAACAAGCTTATGCTTCTTAAGCTTGCGAAGCCTTTTCTTCCCCCTTCCTTGGTATAGCGACCATCTCAGACCAGAGCTTCCCGACCCAGCACGAAACAAGCACGTCTTGCATTCCCCTCTGCAATCCATACTCGAAACACAATGTGGGAGTGACATCTTCCACTCCCGTCCTTGCAAGTAGCTTCCCCTCCTCAGTCATCCATCGACATCCCTCCTCTTTCATCCTGGACCAGTCGGGCGTTGTACGGAACAAATATTCACTTTCCCCATCGTGATTGTGGCGCACTTTCCAGCCGCCTGTCCAGTCTCTTTGCATGTCAATAACACCGGAAAAGCTACTCTGTGTTCCTCCGCGCAATTGCAGCCACTGATAGTCTACCGTTCTGCGCCAGATATCGTACAGTATGTGAGTGGAATCATACCCTTCTGGACCAATGGGGTATTCGACCATGTCGGCTCGCTTTTGAGCCGTCCTGATGCTCAGAAAGGTCGATAAGGTATCTAGAGGTTGCGAAAGCTGGTAAATAAAGCCTTTTTGCTTCAAGAATGTTGAAGGATAGATGAATTGGCCAACAAGCAATCCTTGTTGTACCGGTTTGTCAAAGGTTAGAGATGTCTTGGTCGAAGAATCACTTGCACTCCTTGCATTCCTAGGCGTGGACTCCGTGTTGTCGACCCCTTCGCCGATTTTTGATAAGATCTCTATGTCCCGACTCTCCTTCGCTCCAGCACGAGTCAAAATGTCGACTATCTCGATCTGATTGGCGCGGATTGCCAAGTCCAACGGAGATGCGTCTTGATCGGACACTGGAGAAAGTTCAGCGCCAGCTTGGATGAGTAACCTGACACAATCAACATGACCATAATAAGCAGCCCAGTGCAAAGGAGCCCAGTCGAATTGCGTTCGAATTGAAGGATCGGTGCCGCTGTCGAGCATGAGCTTTACGACCTGTGTCTCGCCGTTTTGCGCTGCTATGTAGAGCTCGCTCACTCCCTGATGACCCTTGGTGCTAGGGTCGGCCCCTTCATCTAATAGCAGCTTCAAGACATTTTCATTACTGCCTCGAATGTTTGCACTCCATGGCGTACGTCCATCGTCATTTTGACAATCGATGTCGGCGTCATACTTTGTTAAGAAGCGGATCATCTCGTCGTGTCCACAGTGAGTAGCCCTATGCAAAGAGGTTTGGCCCACGCTATCTTTAGAGTTGACATCGATCCCAGAGCTCAGAAGAATATCGACAACTGGTATATGCTTGCGTTCAACGGCTATGAACAATGCTGTAGCTCCAACGTCAGAATCTCGGACTTCCAACCCAAGGCTTGCCTCCTTGATTAGGCTACTAATCTCCTGATAGTTGCCATCATAAGCAGCGAGCAGAAATTGCGCTGTGTTCTGCCGTAGATCACATCCAGCGTCGGAGTTGTACTTGGATCTTGTCTTGTGCGCTATGATGCCTGCAACAGTATCCCAATTCCTCTCAGTGACAAGGAGGAAAATTCCTTGCCCATGTCCTGAGCCCAGGTCTACATTAGCCCCACTGTTGATTAGGAATTCGACTGCTCTCTCAAAGCCTCTTTCCATTGCAAGGGCGAGCGCTGTCTTGCCTGTGTCATCCACGGCATCAATATCACCGCTCTCTCTAATCAGCAATGAGGCCACTCTTGCAAGCCCCATTGATGCGGCAAGGTGCAGAGCCGTTACCTCGGGCATTCGGTTGACGCTTGCACGAGACTGCCACAGCAGCGACTCAGCCTCAGGATCGACTCTGGAAAATTCTTCGGAAGTAACGTGGACCAGTTCCGAGACGTTAGATAGGGTAGCGGCTGTAGAGAATACGGATTGTCTGCTAGTTGAAGACACGTCCATTTGGGCGACTCCCATTGCTATGTGTTCAGCAGACTCTTGCTTTTCCCCGGATGTGCTCATTGCATTGGCCGCTGTAGAATTACTGGCGATTTTAGTGGTTTCTGAAACGTTCTGTGGCATCTCGCCAGAATAAAAACCCGATCTTATCAAATCAAGACCATCCAGAAGTGATATGAGGGGTTTTCGTTTGTCTGGATGCGAAAGTAATCTCCCGATGACTTCCAGGATAGATGGCTCCAATGCGTCTTCGGGATTGTGGCGTGCATGGTCGCCCATATACTGCGCGGCATAACAAGCCAGTGGATGTTGTCGAACAATTGCCCAGATACTGGAGTTTCCAAGTGCACTTAAGGCAAGATAAGTTGCACAGCTCATGGTGATAGTGGCGTGAAACCCAGGAAATCGATAAGCACGCACATCTTCGAAGTATTTACTAGCAGTATAATGAACCAAGGTTACAGTGTTTGTCCCCGGGTCAATAACCACCAGGCCCGCGCACAGGGCCGTTATACTATTTCCGTCCATGACGTCTTCCTCATCGATTCGAGTACTCTCAGGCTCAATGGCCAAAGCGTGCTGAAGTTCTCCAAGGGATAGGGATCGAAAAGCATAGCTAATCCATGCTAGTGTTTTAAGGGCAATGCTGGTGTGATCTGGGTCTTGGGCTTCGATGCGTTGCATCGCTTCATCGTAAGTGGCAGTCAACGTTGTAGGCAAGCTTTGGAGCTTCTTCCGGACGTGTTTGATTGAAAGTGCCGCGGCACTGCCCAATGACTCCACGTGAAGGCGCGCAAGAAGGAACCTTGATCGATTAGAAAAGATACAGGAATTTTGATTGGTTGAAGGGATGAGTACATGTCTTCAGCTGTTGTCACTACAGCAACCTTAATATCTTCACTTATCGTTGGACTCTTCTGGACGATCTTTCGCAGATTCTTGTTTTTCTGAATGTGGTGGTCAATGAACAGTTCAAGATCCGCCTTATTTGCCTTGATTTCAAATCGCTCGAAATCCTGGAGCTCCTCCTCTATGCTGTCAAGATCGCGAGAGGTCACTAAAAGATGGACTTGTGGCTCGATCTCACGAAGTTTTTCTATTAACTCCCACCGAACGTCGTCGGTACATTCATCAAGGGCATCAAGAACAACATAAATCCGTTTATACAGATTGCTGACATCGGAAAGCGCTATCGAAAGATCCCTTAGCGTTGGTGAAGTCCTGTAGGCTCGGTGTCTTTCGTACAGATCGCGCAAAAATGGCAGCAGAGGCTCGTGATCTTGAGCGAGCTGCGCTAGGAAGCTTCCAAGGATATTCTCCACAGTTTGCTGATGGTCGGTATATTTGAGGTACATCATCGCGACTCCCACTTCTTTGCTGAGTATTTCCTTCTTCGTTCGCTGACGGCGGATATGTTCTACGACGATAGACCTGCAACTGTGAGCAAAAGGTATAGTCACTATAGGAGACGATGAAAAATACGCCATGACAGTCTTCCCAGCTCCGGCTATACATTGGAGTTAGATTGCTGATGGAAAGCGGGAATATCAAGCAAGGACTTACGGATACCCGGACACCATAACAACTTGTAAGCGCCCGATTGCCATGATCTAAATTTAGAAGATGTCAAAAACCATCTACCAGAGCCTTGTTCCGGTCGTTTTGATATATTCTCGTGGGCAGTAGTCACTTGCAAGGGAGTGAGCCAGCCCATAATTATGGACCTCTGCTTTCTCTCCTGGGCAATTTCCTGTCTAGTGTCTATTCGTTCCACATGCGAGTATTGCTCATCTAATAGCAGAGTGTTCGCGTAAAGCTGAAGGCGAGTAATACGCTCGAGCATGGAGTAAATCTCACTCTTGGTGAACGACCATCTGGCAATGGTCTGCATTGTCTTCATTCGCGACTCCTGCTCTGGCTGCTTTGTGTCGACATTAATCTTGAGTGTTGTAGCAAGATCCTCATACGCTCGAGCGAATTGTTGCACAAGATCTGTTCGCTGCCTAAACCATTTGTCGTCTAGGAGGGAAGTTTCTGCACGGGCGCGTAGCCTTTCGAGGAGTCCAGAAAGCGATTGAACTTCCTCAGCCAGTGCCTTCCGATCAGAAGAGGCATTCTGTGTGTTTCTCGTATACTCAATCAAAGCGTGGGTGGTGCGCAAGGCTACGTCCGCAACTTGAAGGATGGTTGCGGCCGCTCCAATCGCCTCCATTGAGGCTCGGCGAAAGGATAGATGGATTATACAAATGGTCCAGATACATAAGGTATTGTGATGAGAAGGATCCCAAGACTCGATTGGAAGGGGTCTTATCTAGACTCACAGCTATGTAATAGATGGGGGGGGCTCGCGGGCCTGGACGCATTATTATCTGGAATGATCCTATCAGTACTTCCTTCACAAACTCATAGTAGCGGTAAAACTTACTACTTCTGCTCTTTTCTCTTTATCACGGAGCGAAATATTCTTGATAGGACCTCTCGTTGGCGATTTGTGGTAGATTTGCAGATTTGGGGCGTGCAGGCTTTTTTTGATAGGTGGACCCAGCTGCAGGCCTGTTTGGGGGGGACAACGAACAATTTCTCAAATCAATCAGCTGCAGGTCGGCGTGAGACATACTCCTACATAGTCCCTAGGAGTATGCGCCTGCCATACAATTACAGCGCTGCACACTGCAAGGATCATTGGGCTCCTGCGCTTCACATTAGTATTGAGCTTCACGTTGGGTTGCTTATCCCTAAAGTCCATCATTCATTCTGTCGTTGAGGGTGTTTCTATACCTCAGCCCACGCTAAGAAAAATACCATTAGTCTACTTACAAGGTGGCTGCGTCAGGTTTGTATAGGCGCCACATTAAAATAAGGCGCGACCTTTATATCGTTATTAGCGATCTCGCTATCGCTTTTATTAAATTAAGAATATTTTTAAATTAAATATAGAAGTTCGCCCGTATATATATTAATTAAAACGAAGTTTCTATAAGAACTATCGCGAATTTAATAATTTATAATATAAATCTCGCTATCGCTTTTAACTCGACGAGAAGCGACTTTAAGAAATAATTATAGAAGCTTATTCGTATATATATTAATTAAAACGAAATTATTATAGAAAATATAGCGAAATTAATAACTTATAATAAGAGTTTAGAGAGATCTCGCTATCGCTAATTTAAGGATTTTATTTATAAGATTATCTATAAATTCTTTCACCTCGAGAATATCTTTAATTTAACTATATTATAATTATTATTTAAAAGCTCTTTTAGAGTTTTCTAGATCTCTTATTAATAAATAGATCTTATATCTTAAGTAATTAATAACTTATTAAGCTTATTATATACTTAAAAATTATTAATTAAAAATTAATACGCGTTAAATTACTTAGACGTTTATTTAATAATTATTTTTATCGAAAGATATAAGAGATTAATTCGCTAGCGCTTAGCAAGCGACCCTAATTAATATAAGAGACGTATCGTTAATACGATGGTGATTTCTTTATTAGGTACTAAGTTCTAATAGAACTAATTTCTAAGGAACACGAAAACCCTAGAGTATACGAAGAGAATATATAATCGTTAAGGCCTCGTTAAGGCCTTAGATTATAGATCCCGCTATAACCCCGCAATAAATTCTAGATCTATAAGTAGTCGACGCTAATACGTATATAGCGCTAGATCTAACAATTATCTCCCCTCTTAAACCCTAATTCCCAGATACTATCCAGTATAGTATCTTAATTACGCAATATAAAAAACCTTTAAACCCCGTGAGAAATAAGGAAAAGTACTCGTAAATAACGTCGCTTCTATAATATTAACTTTTATTATTAGTAGTAAAAGATACGCGTTATAGACGCGCGTTAATATCGTTATATATATAACGTTTACTAATTATAATTAACTCGATCTTACTATATTAATCTTAATACGCAATACGAATCCCTTTATAATATAAGAGTTCTAGTAATACTCTTCGAGTATTAATAATTAACTCGATATATTACGACTAGTTCTACTATTTATAAACTAATAATAACGTAGTCGCTAAGTATACGTAGAAGACTTATTAAAAAACCTTAATCCCTTTAAATAATAAGGAAAAAGAGTTCTTCTAATACGCTATCGTCCCTATAATATAAAATTAATATATCTATAGTAAACGATACATATTATTAGTAGCTTATTAAAGAATTTTTCTAGCCCTTTTTATAGACGCGTAGAAGAAATTCTTCTACACGCGATATCGTTTCTATAACGTATATTACTATTACTCTAAAACACATATATTATACGTTATTTACTCTAATCCCTAGCGAGCTATCATTAAATAATTAATAGTCACGCTTCTATATCTTTTTATAGGGCTATTCTAGCTTCTATAGTAGAAGGGCGTAGAGCTAATTTATTATTTATTGTTTTATTAATAGCGATATCGACGATACGATAATCCGACTAATTAGAATTATTAGAAAAACTTTATCGGCGATATATCGGCGACGATATCGTGGATAACAATTATTAGCGTCTTTTAGTGTTAATAAATTTATCTTTACTTTCTCAAAACTTTTCTCTTCTTTATAATATCTAATATACTCTTTATAAGTTCTTGCTTTAACGCTATAATATCGCTCTTAAGTATATTAATGCTAACGTGTTACTAGTTAACTCTTATTATTATAACTACTTCTATCTCTCTTTATTGTAAATATTATTAAACTTTCGCTATCGCTACACTAATATTAATATATACTAACACTTAAGATAGCTTATATAATAATAACAATAATAAAAGTAAGTCCCTTGGCGCTTCGCTATCGCATACTAATATAAGATAGTATCTACTCTTTCTTATCGTCGATGCTTTATTAATTTTCACGACGATTATATTAGAGATAAATTCTCGTTTTATTCTTATTGTAAGAGCGCTAAAAAAAAAATTCGAGACTACGTAAAGATTTCGCCTTTTCTTTATAAAAAGATTAAGAAAGTTCTTTATCGAGTTCGTCGAGTCCCTAAAATTATAGCGTCGATACGTCGTAATTAAGCGTATATTAATCGCAAGATCACTTAGTTTCGTAAGAAATAGAGTTTAACTGTAACTATTAGTGATTAAGCGATTATTATTATTACGAATCTTTAACGCGATCTTTAGATCGCGAAAAAGAAACTCGAGACGACGTATAAGCGCGTTAAGAAGCTCGAGAATCGCAATAAGCTTCTTCAAGAGAAGATAGATAGCATAAATATCTATAAGACGGAGTTGAGAGAAGTCGCTCCTAATAAGAGTAATATCAAATAAATAGACTTCTCGAATAAGGATTTTACTTGAGATTCTCTTCTTCACGAACCTCTATCGCTACGATAGAGACTATTTTTTTTTTTTTTTGATTTAGCGTATAGCGAGCTAAGTAAACTTAATCGCACTCTCTTATAATACGTATTAAGCGTCTCTCTAATAAATCATATCTATAATAATATACACTCTAATTTAGTGCGATATATTTCTAATATAGCATTACTTAATTAAATAATTATGCTAATAAGCGTAAGAAGTGCGCTTATAATTATCTAACACACTAAAATAGTTATTATATTTACTTTCGCTTTCGACGCCTTCGCTTATTTAGCGACGATTACTAATCTAATTAAATAGCTTTCTTATTCGATACTTAATACTTTTGCTTATTAATTTCTCGCGTATTATAAATCTAAGTTAGCTTATTAATACGCTTAAGTTCTTCGTCTAATAGTTACTAATTATACTCTTCGTCTTAACTAGTTCACTTTTATATTAAACATCTTCTCACTTCTTAATCTTATTAATAATCTCTTCTATCTTCTATATCTTATTATTATTAATAAGCTTAGAAACTTATATAAAGAATTTCGCTACTTCGCCGCTATCGCGTATATAATATAATTCAAGTAACGATATATAAAAGATATTATAAATTCTATACGTAGAAGATAACAATAAGCAATACGCTTATAACCCTACTTTATTTATAATTCAAAAGAGTCTTATATACTTATAAGTTAACTTCTTACTTAGACGTCTTTATTTTAAATTCTTAATTGCTAATATTACTAAATTATTCACTTTATAGCTCTAAGATTAATGCGATTTATTATATTACTTAACTTAAGCCGCAATAACGCTACGTAATCGCTCTACTATCTTATCTCTTAGCGTCTATAATCTTTTTATCTTTTTATTTATAGCGAGTATTCTCTTCTTAACGAAGTTATTCTCGATCTCTTAGCGTATTTTCGAATAATATTCATATATTAAGAAGAATAATATTATTTCGATAAAGATATATTAACTATTTATATATATAAACTCTATTATAAATAATAGTTTAGCTTAATTAATTTACTTCTTATTAGTAAACACGCGTAAGTAATATTTTAACATCTAATTTTAATGCTTAATTTAGTCGTTAGTTTAAGAATAAAAAATAATACTTAAGCGACGCTTTATCTTCGAATAATAATAGATCGCTAACTAAAACTCGCTAATAAATATTAAGTTTCTATCGCTAACGATATTATTAAATATTTTATAGCGATAAATAATTTTAATATAAAATATTTTCGTTAGCTTAGCGACGTCGATTTTAAATAGTTATCGATAGATATCTAATTATTTTCGTAAATCGATTCACTATAACTAGAATAACGTTATAGATAACGCTCTTAAGCTTACTTAAGAATAAGCTTATAATAAAATCTATAGAAATTTTCTTTTATAATTTAATAACAATAAAAAGCGAGATTAACTTATTATAGAGCCGATAGCGCGGCGCCTTAATACGTTAATACATATCGTAAGTCTTAACGTAATTGATAATATTCTTAAGACTCTTATTTTAGTAATATTTATAAGTAAAAAGCTTATACGTCTTCGTAGCGCTAAAGTATTCTACTAAAGAATTATTATAATACTTATTAATAAGTTCTTCTCGTAAGATATTATTCTTAGATACATAAAAACGATTATTATTTAATAATAGTCTCTCGAAGTCTAAGGTTTATATCTAATTACGCGTATAACGTCACTTCGTAGACATATCTACATTAATTTAAAAAGAGCTTACTCATTTATTATAAGATTATAACTCTCGAATTAGCGTTTTTATTAGTCTTTATAAATCGTTATATATAATTTTAAATATAGCCTTAGCCTTTCTCCTTAAAATAATTATCTAAATATCTATAACTTATAGCATAGACGCTATTACTACTATTACTTCTTTATCTCTTTACGATAACTCGCCGCTAATTTAAAGAATAAGTTTATTTTAAAGTATAAATAATAATTTAATATTTAATAACGATTAATTTTTATAGTCTAATCGTCGCGACGACGTATCTATAAAATTTAATTTTTCTATTTAATAAAAAATCTCAAAGTTATAAGCGACTAACTTTAGCGTTCAACGGGTCTATCTAGAGTTAAGTTTCTTTTACTTTATAAATCTCTTAAGATTATTATAATCTAATTAGATCTTAATATAATAAATACTATCTTTTAAATAATAACGCTATTACTTTATCGCTATAACGATAATAAGTAATTCTTAATTGTGAGTTTTATAATTTTATTTCGCTAATATTATTTTTCTAGAAAAAAACGCGACGAGTTATTAATAATTATTATCGTTTACTTACGAAAGTATAGCTCTCACGTTAAAGTTAGAGATATTAATCTTTACGCGCAATTTCTTTTAAGAATCGTAATATCGCAGAAATAACGCAGTTATAAAAGTATTACGTAGTTACTCGAAAGTTAATTTAGCGTCTTCTAATTATTTAAACGATTCTAATTTCTTATTAATCTTATTATCCTTAAATAAGTTAATAAGAAGCGTTATAATAATAAAATATTTAAAAATAAAGTGTTAATAAAAGTTTGCAAAGCCTAAGAAGACTTATATATCTCGATAGTTTCGCGGCGTTGATTATTCTTAAATCGTTATCACGCGTTCTTAATTTATGATTATATTATTAATAATTATAACGAACCCTAAGAACTTAACTAATTTAGTGCAAAACTAGTATTTCTTTAGATTTACATATAGCTGGAACTAACGTAATCGCTCAAGCACTTACTTAACGTGCTTTCAATATTTCGCCGACTCAGCGCTATAGATTAAAATATTATTCAAATATATCACACGTGTAATATTTATAAGACTTATAAGAGCTCTATTAGTATAGACTTAAAACGTAGCTAATATATTTACAAGATCAAAAGACATTATTAAGTATTTAAAATAGTCATAGCGAGTGCGAAACGTAGTCTTTCACTTATCGCTCTCCTTAATATAAATCCTATAATAAATATTCTTAAGATTCAATTTTAAAAATATCTTAACGTTATATAAGCGATTTAACGTCTTAATAATTAGAAATAATAAATATTAATTCTTTATTATTATCGTATTTAAATTTCGATAATTTATATAAAGATATAATTTATTATTCTTTTTTGAAATAAAGAGAATAAAGGCTTTAGCGAAGAAAGTTAAATAACGAATTTAATTCTTATAAAGTAACTTCTTAAGATATCGTCTTAGCTTCGATAGCTTAATTTAAAATAAATTATAAAAAGACTCGTAGAATAGCTCTTTATCTTTCTCTATCTTTATAATATAATTTCTCTACTTAAATATAAATAAGATCTCTATTATATTATTAAAAAAGATATTCTTAAATCTCAGCAATTTTCTTAAGAACTCTAAATTATTAACACTCTTCGATTTATCTCGCGTTATCGTAGCGTACACGATTATAAATATATTCGACTTTCGCTTAATTTCCTAAATAAATTTAATCGATTCTTTAATCTAAAGTTTCCTAGTATTAATCTTAAATCGTTACTACGCCGCCGTAGAATTAAATAAAATATATAATTAACATAACGCGAATATACTTAATACGATATTGGGATCTTCTTAATCTACGGCGTAAAATAGTATATTACACTATTATTCTTAATCTTAGCTATTAACTATTCAATAGTTTAGCTAATAAGCATTATAGTAATATATATCTTACTCGCTTAGCGCTTTCGTCTACGATAAAATAGCGATATATAATTAAAGATCTCACTAAATTACAAACTTCTACGTAATTAAATTAATATACGCCTCGCAATCGAGTAAAGTAATAAATTATCTCTAATCACTCTATAGCTTAATTCACCTCTTTATAATAATAAAAGAAATTATCTCTATTATTTGTTTTTCTTACTTCGCTTTAGAGGCGCTTACGAAGTCAATTCGTTTTTTATTAACATCGTCGCGACGATAATAATCGATTTATTCTTATCGAGATAATTCGATTTTAAATAATTTAATCTCTAATAATATTAGTAAACGCCAGATATTTTAAGATTAGAATTAACGATCTTAGCCCTACGTTTCTTACTCTTTTCTTAAGTGCATATAATCTTAATACTATTTTTCGAAGTTGTATTAAACTTCGAAATTTAAGCTTTTAGAGACTTATCTTTATTAGATTCCTTAAATTACTTCGAATTAGAGTCGCCGCCATTAGAGCGCGCGCGCTTTAAAATTATTTTCTATATAATTATTATAATAAGAATTTCTTTTCTCTATTTAAGTATATTATTAATATTAAAAATCTTATTCTTTAACTTAGATCGTAGCTTAGCTAAGAAAAAGTTCGCTCGATACTTTTTCGTAAATAAGAATAAATAAACTTTTAGCTCCTTTAGATAAATCTTAAAAACTAAGATCTTTTAATCTTATCGCTACTTAATCGCTTCTTACTTTTTATAAGCGAATAAATAACGATTTATTAAGTTTATAATTAAGTCGAATAAAAATAATTTAAAAAACTCGAAGATAATTCTCTTTAGTCTATAGATTTAAAAGTATCTATATCACTACGTATTAAAATTATCTTTTAAGAATTATATATAATAAATAATCTTAGCTTAATCGATAATAAAATACTCGAAACTTATAAGAAATCGAATTTCGACTTCGCGAAATTAGTGTAAATATTTCTCTTTACTACTATTCTTATAAGAACGTATTCTTTTAAGACGAAGTATTTTCGCTTTAATTAAAATATTTATTAAAGATAAAATAATAAACGAAATCGCTATCGCTTCGACGAGAATTATAGAGAAATTCGAATTACGTAGCACGTTATTGCGTGCCCGTAACTTAGTTAACTCTCGTTTCAACTTCAGTTAACGATTTTCTACTTTAACGTTCTTAAGACGTTTCTTTAAAATTACTTAATTCTTTAAAGTAAATTCTTAAAAATTAATATCGAAGTCACGTCGCTCTAAGATATATTTATTTCAATTTAATAAAGAGTTCGATATCGTAGCGACGATAGATCTCTTTCTTTGAAAGATAGAGAAATTAGAATTATAAGAAATTAATTCACTGGCGCTTAGTAAGCGGCCCTAATCAATATAAGAGACGTATCGTTAATACGATAATAATTTCTTTATTAGATATTAAGTTCTAATAGAACTAATTTCTAAGAAACACGAAAACCCTAGGGTATGCGAAGAGAATATATAATCGCTAAGGCCCCGCCAAGGCCTTAGGTCATGAACCCCGCCATGACCCCGCAATGGATTCTAAACCCATGAGTAGTCGGCGCTAATACGCATGCAGCGCTAGGCCTGATAAAAGAATAATCTCACGAATTATTAAGATATTCGTAGATAATTTTAATATTATTAATACGATCTTCGAGAATATTAGAGAAATTACTTTACTACGTTTAATCTCTCTTCTACTTATTAAGATTAATAGAGATCTTTCGCTTTATAATAAGATAATAAAAAATAAAGAGAGTCTTTAAGAGAGATAACGATAATCTAAACGTATTAAAATATATAAGCTAACTTTATTCTTTATTATTAGAATTATTATTCTTAATTTTTAAGATTATAAAAAGCTTATTATTATTCGAATAGAAGATCTTCGAGATACGATCGCGATTAATATTCTCGAGATTATTATCGTATTAATTAATCTCTTTTTAAATATTCTCGAAGATCTTATATTAAAAAGATTAGCGAATAACGTGATTTTATAATAGCATAGCGGCGAGGTGAAAGATATACGTGAAAATAATATATTTGAGAGATAATAAAGGCGATAGCGAGATATAGGGAAGAAGGATATAGCAGATAAGGAGCGGCCCCAAATTACTATGAGTGGGCCTTACTAATCAGGGGCCTGTGGCTGCATCGGCCTAATGACTCTCCGGTAATATTACAGTGGGGGTGGGCTGAGGTTTAGAAGCTCCCGTCGTTGATTCTCTCTCTCTTGTCCACTCCTTGCCATGGCCCCCTGGCCACTACCAACACAATACGAACAAGGGCAATCAACGTTGTGGCTTTCTCCTCGCCTGCAATACGTTCATTACAGCAAAGCTGTCAGCCAGCAAGGTGCCTGGTACGGCGGCTTGGAGAGGCTTCAATCGTACGTTGCTCTCCTATCATGCAAAAAATTGGCCAGGTAGAGGGGGGCGACTCCCTAAAATATTGAACATCACAGCTCACAAGCGTCAAACATTGCTTGATCAACGTATCCTGCTGTAGTTTCTTCGGAAACGCTCTACCCCATTGTGTCTAGCCAATCGTAGCTCCTAAGAGCTGGAATTTGGGTGATCGAAATCTCTGCTGCAGTTGTCTTAAATAATCCCTATGCGATGATGGATCTTGTGGCAAAGCGCAAATACAACACTGCGGTAACGTTCAGTCTATTTTCGGGGATGTAACCCAAAGGCGGTGCCAAGTTATCTGATAGCTAGCCTGCATCGCACCCATGTATAACATACGAGAGATTTCAACGCATATGCTAACTCGTCTGAAGATCGGGCTCATCGCAGTCACCCCAGTCCAAATCCCTCGAGTATCCTCCAGACCTGCTCCAGACCGCCTTCGAACGATTCACGGCGAGAGCTTTCTCTGGGCACTTTGTCCCCTACAAATTCCACCCCAGAAGAGCTCAATTCGAGCCTAGCCTGGACGATCAGAGGACATTCATCACGGAGATCACCATCGAGGAAACTGTGGATTCTGATCCAAGCAAGCGTCACCCTACGATTTCCAGGGAGGCGTACTCAATGCACATTTCACTCGATGGCCATGTACTCATCAATACTCTACATCCCGAAGGAGCGCTAAGAGCACTAGACACGCTAGTGCAGCTCTTTTATGCACATTCGGAGTCCAAAGAAGAGGTTTATACACCCTACGCACCAGCATTCATCAAAGACGTCCCGGTATTCGAACACAGAGGCCTCAATCTTGACATCTGCCGCAATTGGATCCCTCCAAGCGATGTTCTACGCACACTCGAAGCCATGGCCTTCAACAAATTGAACAAGCTGCATCTGCATGCTTCAGACGCTCAATCATGGCCCATCGAGATCCCCGCTCTCCCTAGCTTAGCGAAAGAGGGCGCCTACCGCGAAGATCAAATTTGGTCCGTCAAAGATCTTGAACAAGTACAGAAGTACGGCCTTTACCACGGTATAGAAGTGTATCTCGAGATAGACTTACCGGGCCATACGGCATCGATATACCACTCGCACCCAGACCTCATTACCGCGTACAACAAACCCTGGGCAACATACGCTATGGAGCCTCCGGCAGGCCAACTGAAGCTGAATTCTCTGGACGTTCCTCCGTTCCTGACTACGCTCCTAAACGACCTCCTACCTCGAAGCGCGCCTTTCACTTCGCACTTCCACGTCGGTGGCGACGAATTGAATCTCGAAGCCTACAACCTCGACCCAACCGTGCAATCTTCCTCAAAAAAGGTCATTCGACCACTCCTCCAACACCTTATGAACCACATCATCTCGCTCGTGCACTCCCACGGTCTGATCCCTTCAATATGGGAAGATATGCTGCTTGAATGGGAGCTCGAACTGCCCGCGAACACGATTATCCAGACATGGCGGTCCTCAGCCTCCCTTGCCAAAGTCATCGCGAAAGGCCATCGTGCCTTGTTCGGCCCTTGTGAGGAATGGTATCTTGACTCCGGCTATGGTACGTTCATAGATCCGGATCCTACAAACGTTGATAGTCCTATCAAACGCCCTTTTCACGATTGGTGCGGTCCGTACAAAAACTGGCGCCATATACTCTCTTTCGATCCATTTAAAGGCATTCCGGAAGAGCATAGGCATTTGGTTGTAGGCGGAGAGGTTCATCTGTGGGGCGAGTTGACGGATAGTGTTAATCTGGTACGATTTCCCCCAGATCTAAATTCCAGTTAAGACCCTCCCTTTTGATCAGCAGTGATGACATTCGAACTCCATGTAGGACAACATGCTCTGGCCTCGAGCAGCGGCCGCAGCCGAAGTTCTATGGAGGGGCAAGGGGGACGTAGGGGAGCCAGCTACGAGAAGGCTCGCAGAGATGAGAGAAAGACTAGTTGCAAGAGGAGTCAGAGCTGGGATGGTGCAGATGGAATGGGGGCTCAGAAACCAAGGCGGTTGTATCCTGTGATTCAAATATTCGTGGTGCGGACCTGGTCCTCGAAAAATAATTCCTCACTTATTGCGAAACATACCCGATACATTCTCGGTCTTGATCTCCTCCCATCTCCCTCCCCGTCCTCCGTCTTACATACTACAACTCCCGTTCGACCGGCCTTTCAAACCCAAGTCTCTTAACACAGCAATATCCCACCTCACTCTTCACACCCATATTCGCTAAAAACACACCCTTGCTCTTCGCATCCCAATCCTCATGCGCCAAATGCACGCAGCGCTGATAGCCGCACTGGAGCTTCCCACATGCGCGCGCCGCAAGAACGATGACGGGTGATGATAGCAGTGTAGGAATATCGGATTATGGAGGCGGAGTCAGTGTTACATTCGGGGCCATCTGCTGTGAATGCCGTTACGTGCGCTCGTAAGAGGGATTGCGAGACGAGCCAGTGGAGCGGAGCTGATAGAGTCGGGAGCGGGATGGCGTATAGATACGATAGTTGAACCCGATAAGCTTCGCTGCTCTCCTACTGGGCTCGTGACACGTACGTAGCGGGTTTAGCTCATGGGCATATCCACTCATTGCTCCGCGAAAAGCGTAAGAGGAAATTCGTTACTGTTAGGAGGTATCTGTTGCTACCACAAGTCTTCGGGCGTGTCCATAACCAAGATAGCCTCGTCTGCGGCTAGATGTCATCATAGAGTAGCCTGGCGTGTTGACTGATAGATGCACCAAACCTGAAAGCTACCTTAAAATTCGTTGAGGCGGCGAGGTATCCAAGTAAGGTAACACGTATCTTCTTATGCTTCAGCTAAACCCTTTCCAGTAATTCACCATCTTATAGTTAAGTGTTCTTAAAATTTAACTTAATAAAGTAATTCGCTTTATATAAGTAATCTAAGATCTCGCTAATTAACGAGAATAAATAATAATTTTTCATTATAATCTTATTTAGATCTCGATAGTTAACGTATAAATATAAATTATCGTCTTTTTTTAATACGAAAAGAATAGACGCGTTTACTAAGCTCGTGAAATAACGAATTTATCTCTTCGCTAAGACGTCGTTTAGATAGCTTCTTAGAATCGCTAACTTCGTATTTAATAAGTTATATGTCACAGAAAACGCACTTGCCAAGCCAATTAAGAAATCAGCTAAGGCAAGTGCTTGGCTGAGTGCTTGGCTGGCAGACTTAGATAGAATTTTCCAACTTAGAACAATCAAGAATTAGACACTCAATTGACTATACCCCCCTTTACTATTATAGTATAGTAGCAACGCCCAAATAGCTGCTATTAGCTATTCCAGGAGATCCTTCATTATTACTTTATTATTGCTTAATTAGTACTTATGTATTCGTTGAGATAACTCTTCTCCGCGGAGAACTATATTCTATCTGGTGAGATCCGTATATAAATTTATCGAAATTCTTATTCGGACGGCCGGAATCTCACTGAGTTCGTTATCAAACTCATCTTCCTTATCTCCCTCACACTCACTATTATTACTATTATCGCTGTAGCTTACTCATTATTACTACATCACGGTATTGCTGCTATTATAGACTATTACTATCGTTTCAAGCACGTTACCGCCTCTTTCGGGCTACTCATCTCACTGTCTTTGCTATAAAGAAAAGGAAATACTACACTGTTTGATTATATGTACTTCATATTAATGAAAAACCTTTCTTATTGATGTAATACTGCCTCTTCGTTATTAAGAAGACTACTATTATTTTATCTCCGTTATTAAGAAGACTGTTATTCTGGCTCCGTCAGCTCTAAATCTTGTCTCTCGGGATACTATTATTTTAACCTTTTAAATAGACGAATTTCTGCACTCCGATCACGTCTTTGTTAGTCTCGTCATCGACGATATTAAATAGTTTATTACCGATATCGTTAAGATCAATTTTAGGCCTTCAGAGATCACAAAAGAAGTAGCTTTATCAGCCCGTGACGCTCGTGTAAGAGCTTATTCTATATTTATTGAGACATCAAACTAATCTACTAGCTAAGCACATGATCGATTAATTTTTAGAGCTACTCTAATTAGATTTAAGGCTAGTATTCAATCATTAAGAAGGCTGAGAGAACCTCCTTCCACTGACGATATATCTCGTTCTTCGCCTTTGGGAAGTTCTATTAAAAACTCTTCTATCACTAACTCTAATTCTGGAAATTTAACTACCACAAACTCCGCCAAGTTTGATTCGAATTCTATATCGAATTCTACTTTAAATTTAAGCACAAATTCTACTTCTAGAGCTACTTCAAACTTCAATATAACCGGAAATAACGACGCTAATTGGTAGAATATTGGCTTTTTATAGCAGCAATGGACTGCGTTATAAGGCCTTCTACGTAGCGTATCTGGATCGCCTAGTGAGCGAGGACCGCCAGGATAAAATAGCATTAATGCTATAGTAGGGATAGCACCGGCATTAGCTAGTAGATAAAATGCTAATGATATAAGATTCTTCAACCCGATGTATGAGGATAAGTCGGTGGCTTTCGGCGCTTCTTCAATGAAGCATACATCAAAAGAGATCTACTTTCGGGATGTGTATTTGTTTTTGAAGCATACTCGTGACGTAGCTAGCATTAAGAATAATAAGCTTATTCGTATAAACCTCTAGACTTATTTTAAGGGGCCTGCTTTAAAGTGGTAATTAAGTAAGCTTTCTAACAATAATAAGCGTCTTATAAAGCTCGAGAATGAACTGAATAAGTGAGAGAGAATACTAGTCGAGCGATTCAAAGTATCTATCAATGTAATAATTGATTCGTTATTGAAGGAAAGATATATCTTAAGAGATACTATTAGCAAGAGGGAGCCTCGAGAATACGTATAAAAGATTCTACGTGCTTCGAAGAATATCGACTTAATCAGCGTCAAAAATTAGCTTAATATAATCTATAATAACTTGAATGCTGAGCTTAGGCGTGACTTAAGAAGACTAAAGAATCGAACTATCTTACATGATTTTCTTGAGGAGATAGATAATCTTAAGCATAATTAATAAATCTATATAAGCAGGTATGGCTCAAGAATATATGGGTTTTCTTCTTCTTCTTCTTCGGGGAATACCTTTGCGAGGCCTTCTTAGAATCGTTCTTCTCAAGATCGAAGTGATAATAATAGAGATATTTCTGGTTAGTATCAACCTCGTTTATAATCGCAGTCTTCTTAACAATTTCAATTCCGGCCTCAGCAAAGTACAAATCTTGATAATTAATATTAGCGGCCTTACTTTCAATAGCGTCAAATTGACAATTAATATGAGAGTCAAAACGTTTATTCAACTCAGATATTTCCTCGTCAATTCAATAATCAAAATGCTTATTCAAATTTACAGTAAAACGCTCAGCCTCGTTAACCCCTGCAAATCGCCGCTCCAAACGTATTAAATTCGATCTCGAATCGATCTTCATTTGATAGTCAGCAATAGTAGTTTTCTTCAAGATCAACGCCGATCCAAGGTTTTTAGTAAGATCAAAGCAATCAAAGGCCTTGATTTAATGCTATCAATCGTTTAAAAGTAATTACTTATTAGGCCTTTACTACTAATGAAAATGCTAAGCATAACGAACAAGCTCAAAGTTCGAATTACCAGAAAGAAAATATTGATATCGAATACTCTTACTTTGTAGGCGAAGATTAGTATGAGAACGAGATATATTATGTTAACTCTGAGTATAATCCTGAGCTTCCTACGCAGTCAAATAATGATTAGTTTGCTGGCTTTGTGGGGATCGAAACCTACTGCCGAAACTGTTAGGAATTCTTCTCATCCAAGATTAAATTGCATAAGTATTTGCGTGTTGGCTGTTCGGGGAAGCACGTTTATATCAACGAAGTAGTGTCTATAAAGCCTTCTAACTCCGCTAATAAGTAACTTGCAAAGTTTTTCGCTAATAATCAATCAAAAATTATTAAGTTTATCGCTTCTAATTAGGATTTGGGAAATAGTTTTACTTTCCAAAGTTGAACTTATACTATGGTTAGAGTCAAACTCGATCCTACTAATTAGAAGAATGAAGTTTGTGTTGATATCGGATGTGGTGTGAGTTTAATAGATAGATTATAATATTCTCAGCAGTGTTCGAATGCAGCTATCTCCAAGATGGCAACACCTTTACGAGTACGTGGGATTAATACTTCTAAACACGAGACTTCGGAGTACGTTACGCAAGATATCTATCTTTCTAAAATTAATGATTAAGGACGGAAAGTGCTTGTATACCTACGTAGAGAATTGCATATTATCAATAACTTACGTGTCAAAATACTTATTGGAAATAACATTATTGAGCCTAAAGAAATTGTTATTAATGTAATTAATAAGAAAGCAAGGATTAATAGTTACAGCATCACGATTGAAATTACTACTTAATCTCGGGGCGAGTTTATACGGAGAAAGATCTATATCAAATCATCTATCTTCGTGCCTTCGCATAGCGAGATAATTCTATCAACTAAGGAAATCAATCTACTTAACGATCGTGATTTCTTATTTAAGCCAGCAGTGCAAACGAATTTAATAATGTTCGCTTATTTGATTAACTATACAATAACTGAAATTCTGGTTCGAAATAAGTCTAACATATCTATTTAGATTTCAAAGAAATTGAGGCTTGGAAATGTTCTCGAAATGGACTACGAAAATTGCTTTCAAATCAATATCGAACCTAAATTCGCCTTGAAGATAACCATAAATTTAAGTATGGACTTAATCTTAAATTAATCAACTCCCTTACTAACTAAAGAAACTAAGCTACCAAATGAAGTTATGGTTTTTAAGAATATACAAGCTAGAATTGTATTGGCCGATCTAGTCAACGAATCCCCAGAGATCTGGCAAAATATAGATTTTGTCGAAGTGTCGGAAGAAGAATAAATAAAGCTTCCACTAAGGGATAACTAGTAAACCAAGGTTAGTGGGAAAGTTAAAATCTATTTCTTGGGCGCACGAGATCGAGAAGTAGTTAACAAAGTCTTTGATAAACTGCACGAACAGGGAAGGCTTGAATAAATCAAAGATTCTACACCCTTCTCCTACCCGATATTCGTTATATAAAAAACACTATCTAATAACACCACCAAGGGAAGGCCGGTGATTAATATCCGAGGTTTAAATAACTTACTGCTTCGAGACGTATATCCAGTGTCTCTCCAACAGGATGTGATTGAGATACTAGCTAATTGTAATTTCATTTTAGTGATCGATACTACGTCGTTTTTCTATCAATGGCGAGTGCATCCAGACTATCGATATATGCAGATCGTTATAAGTCACAGGGGTTAGGAAACCTTCAATATTTCAATCATGAGTTATATAAATTCGATTACCTATATTCAACGCCAAATTAATAAGATCTTACGGTATATTCTCAACGTAAAGACTTACGTTAATAATATAATTACGAGTGCTAGAACATTTTAATAGCACTTGTAAGATCTCCGTCAGCTATTTAAGCTTTTCGTAAGATTTAACATCACTATTTTTCCTATAAAAGCCTTTCTAAGATATTCGGACGTTAACTTACTAAATAGAAAAGTTAATTCTTTTAAATTAATTTTATTAGCAGATAAGCTTAAAGCTATCTCGAACTTATAATATTTTAGCACTTTGGGAGAGCTCGAACACTACTTGAGATTAATTGACTATTTGCGTTAGTACGTTTATTTCTATATATAGTTAACACAGCCCTTATAGGAGCTTAAAACACTACTTCTTAAAGAAGCATCGAACTCTAAATATCAGCGGAAACAATACTCTTTTAGAACAAGGCTGCCTATAGCTTCAGAGAAGCAATTGACTTCTTTTCAGCTTCTTCAAGAAGCATTATCTTAGTTAACGATTCTAGTGCATTTTGATAATACTCGGATATTATAAATTGACTTAAATGTCTTAAAGAAGTTTGATTTCGGGGCGGTAATCTTTCATATCAAGTCAAATGCTCATATTAAATTAAATGCATATAATAATAAATGGCCCTCTCGTGCAGAAACGGAGTCTATTCTTTTTCTATTAAGGCTTCTAATTACAGTAGAAAGGAATTACTAGCCTATGGAATTGGAGATTGCTGACCTTATTTGATATCTGAAGAAAATAAGATATATAATCGAATCTTCAAAGCATTCTATGAGAATATAGATAGACTATTCTATCATTATTGACATTATGAAGCAAAATTCGATTGTTTTAATCACATCAATAATGCGAATAAACGTTCGTTTGATTCGGGCTACTTAATTCTTAAGGTAGTTTAATCTAGCTATCTCTCACAAACCTAACAAAGAGCATATTATACCTAATGCTCTATTAAGACTTGTAAGTCTAAACAGAGATAATTCGCTATCTTATTATTATTCGAAGTTAAATACTCTCTATATCGTAAGCTTAATAGAAATAAATTCTTTATTTTATAAGAAGTACATTTAAGGCTATCAAGAAGATGATTATTAGAAAAGAATTTCTATATAGCTCGATATCAATAATAGCCTAGCTAGCGAGAACGCAGTATCTTTGCCTTTCGTGCGGGGAAAGCATCTCTTAGCTATTAATGCTAATTTCTATTTTTCGCCTCGGTCGGAAGCGAAAGAGAATTAGCAGTAATAGTAAGAATAGCAGACTCTCACTCACGAAATACAGCGAGATCTCATCTTTTATGTTAATAGAACTACTAATTAACAACGACTTTATATTTTATTCTTGCTGATAAAGAATATTCTCACTTTGATATATAAAGAAGAGTATCCTGGCTTTTAGAGATGCTACGAAATCGTTATCTTATTCTAGTATATTTATGGAGTTATAAAGCACTTATGGGACTTTATTCGATATTGTTTAGAGTGTTTAGTGCTATAGATAAGAAGGTATACATCTTACGATAGCTTGCAGTCAATCTCATCTCCGCCGGTGCCTTTTCACACTCTAACTATTAATTTCATTCTAGTATTACCTCTATCAAATTATGGATTGGATTGCATTATGTCTGTCATCTGCAAGTTCACAAAAGTTATTCAATTAATCTTTGGCAAATCAACCTGGAAAGTATCTGACTGGGTAAAAGCACTGCTAAATCGACTTGATATTATTAATTGAGAAATCCTAAAAGCCATTATTAGCGATCGAGATAGGAAATTCCTTTCGAAGCTCTGGGAATCGCTCTTCAAACTGTTGAAGGTTTCTCTGCTTTATTTAATAGCCTATTATTCGTAGACTAATAATGCGAGCGAACGCACTAATTAGACTGCTGAGATAGCTTTGAGATACTTCGTGTATGTCCTCGATAGATCTTCTTTATGGCCGGAAGTTCTATCACGAATGCAGATCTTCTTGAATAACTTCGCCTCTTCTGGGAGTGGGATTATATCGAGTGAAGTGGCCTACGGTTTTACGTTAAATAGACCTTTGAATTTGCTTCGTTTGCCAGTTAAAGTCGATCACATCTCTGCTCGAATTATAGCTAAAAATGCTATCGATTTTGTCTAAATGTCTAATAAATTCCATTACGATAGAAAGTATTAATCGATGTTTCTCAGAGTAGGAGAATAAGCGCTTCTTCGCCTACACAAAGGCTATAAGATCTCATCTATTCTCGGCATCATTAATAAGCTATTACAATAGTATATCGATTTTTTTCAGATAGTGGATAGGGTAGATAGGCTTGCCTATAGGCTTGCTGTTTCTACAGAATAAAGGGTTTATTCTATCTTTACGATAGCATAATTGAAGCCTTGTTCTACACCACAGAATAATTCTTTTCAACGCCCTCGGTCTCAATATATCTCGTCTATCTCTATTAATAATAATAGTATAATTAATTTAGAAATCGAACGACTTCTCAACAAACGAATTATTAAGAAGGAACGCGGTTTAACTATAGAATATCTAGTGAGATGAAAGAAATATGGTTTTGAATACGATCAGTGATATAACATTAAAGATCTTGATGATGCTCCTGAGCTGATAAAGGAATATAAGAAGGAAGCAGCTAGAATTCGAGCTGTTACATCCACTTCTGAAATCTTATCTCCGTCTTTTCAGTCAGCAAAAGAAAGAGGTCGTCTCAAAAAGAAATCTAAATAACACTCATATTACGTCTACGCACTCCGCTTGCACTTAAACATTTAACGAGTATTATTAACCGAGAAATAACTCTTCTCTACTCGATAATGTTTATAAATACATGGTTTTATAGCATGAAGAATTAATTGCATTATAACTGTTATTATTTACTAACTGGCGTTTTAATTATATGGTTTAATCGTTAAAAAGATCTCACTATCACTAACTTCCCGTCAATTTTAGTATACTATTATCAACGAATTTAAGGTTTCTTCTATATACTTTAATATATATATAGCAAGCGAGATCGCTCGCTTTTTCTTCTATTTCGGCGGATACTATTATAGAAAACGCACTTGCCAAGCCAATTAAGAAATCAACTAAGGCAAGTGCTTGGCTGAGTGCTTGGCTGGCAGACTTAGATAGAATTTTCCAACTTAGAATAATCAAGAATTAGACACCCAACTGACTATACCCCCCTTTGCTATTACATTATAAAGCGATTTATAAAGAGAATATAAGGGATTAATTAACTAGCGCTTAGCAAGCGACCTAATTAATATAAGAGACGTATAGTCGATACGATAGTGATTTCTTTATTAGATACTAAGTTCTAATAGAATTAATTTCTAAGAAATACGAAAACTCTAAAATATACGAAGACGATATATAATCGTTAAGATTTCGTTAAGATCTAAGACTATAGATCTCGTAATACATTAAGATCTTAGATTATAAATCTTATAATAAATTTTAAATTTAGAAGTAGTCGACGCTAATACGTATATAGCGCTAGATTTAATAATTATCTTCTCTCTTAGATTTTAATTCTTAAATATTATCTAATATAATATCTTTATTATATATTATAAAAAATCTTTAAATCTTATAAGAAATAAGTACGGGTCGGAAAGGTGTGATATCTATTGAATATAGTCGTTTTTAACTTTTTTTTAATATTTTTTAAAAAATTATATCTTTTTAATCTATTTATAGAATTTTATAATTATATAAGCGTTCGCTTAAGCTTTTTACGTATTTTTAGAATATAAAAAATATTACGTAATATATTTATTAATAACCCAATGAAAGTATGGAATATTCTATATCTTTCGATATAATATTCGAAAAACTAATCCCATACCATCAAATATACCACACCTTTCCGACCCGTAGAAATAAGAATAAGTACTCGTAAATAACGTCGCTTTTATAATATTGTCTTAAACTATTAATAGTAAAAGATACGCGTTATAAACACGCGTTAGTACTATTATATATATAATATTTACTAATTATAATTATCTCGACTCTACTATATTAATTATTAATATATAATACGAATTCTCTTTATAATACAATAATCTTAATAATACTCTTTAAGTATTAATAGTTAACTTAATATATTACGATTAAATCTATCGTTTATAAACTAGTAATAATGTAATTATTAAGTATACGTAGAAGACTTATTAAAAAACCTTAATCTCTTTAAGTAATAAGAAAAAAGAGTTCTTTTAATACGTTAGTATTTTTTTAATATAAGATTAATAAATTTATAATAAACGATATATATTATTAGTAATTTATTAGAGAATTTTTTTAACTTTTTTTATAGACGCGTAGAAGAAGTTCTTCTATACGCGATATCGTTTTTATAGCGTAGACTATTAGCTATTCTAAAATATATATATTATACGTTATTTAATTTAATTCTTAGCGAGCTATTATTTAATAATTAATAATTACGCTTCTATATCTTTCTATAAAGCTATTTTAATTTTTATAATAAAAAGACGTAGAATTAATTTATTATTTTATTAATTTATTATTTTATTAATTTATTATTTTATTAATTTATTATTTTATTAATTTATTAT